>JACONP010000228.1:0-17106 GCA_016624345.1 Platycodon grandiflorus
GGTGTTTGGGTTACGGAAGTTTGGTGGTTTAGGGTTTGTGGAATCAAAGCTCTGATACCATGTAAGAAATAATAATGCTTGTGAATAATGGCATAGCCATTTCCATTAATTGGAGTACATATTTATATGGTTACAATACTTGGGTTACAAGTTAACCTAATACAATAAGGTTTAGGAGAAGAGTTACAATACTTGTTGTTATATTCTCAAATTTTAGTTATAATATTATTTGATTATATAATATTATTTATAATAACTAAATTATTATCTTGTGTTTGGGCCAACTCAACGAACTAAACTCGTTAATTTATTTAGATTTGGGCTTGGCCCACCTTTGACTAATAATAATATTATCACTTAATAAGCACCACTATATTAATTATTGAGCCGATTATAATGGAGATGGGCTAGGTTAGAAACCCTAAGTAGTATATTAGAACCGTAGGTATGCTAATATAAATAAAGAGGACGGTTAGACTACTGAGAGGTTACGTCAAAAGAAAAGAAAGAGGGAGAGTGGACGACGGCGGCAAGGGAGAAGGTTGAGAGAGAGAGAGAGCAAACGGAGCGGCCGTACCAAGGTAAAAATCTCTCTCCTCCGTGCAAACTTTGTTTTTTTTTTTTAATTGAAGTGTTAGTAATATGGTAACAAGGATTGAGTCTTGTTTCAATTGCTATGATGGGTGTAAATGATTGAGATGGTTTTATGTGAAAAAGGGAAGTAGATAGAGAGATGTGAATTAAAGGAAGTAATGATGATAGTAAATAAATAAGAGGGAAATGGTGGCAGAAGAGGGAGTTTAGTTTGACTTCATTGTGTGTATTTGTAGTTACTAAATATGCCTGTGTGTGTGTGTGTTACGTGAACTGTGTGTGACTTGTGTTTAAAAAAAAGTGAACGAGATGTGGACAGAAGAGAGGATTAATGTGGTTTGTGCGTGAGTTAGTGTGTGTATATTACCTTGTACAAACAGAATGAGTTGGCTAACAGTATGAGTACAATATATGTGAGTATATATTGGTTGTGATTTGGAGGTTGAAATTGAATACATGCTATTATGTTTGGTACTAATTAAGATGAATTAGATCAACCACCTTACGAAGATGTTAGCAAATATATATTATTTGAGTATAGTAAAGGTACGATAGTAAATGCATATTATTATTTAAGAGCATATTTTAATTAGTATAATTTTAGATAGTAATTAGTCTTATGCTTTGACTTTAGGTTTCGATAAACAAGACTAGTACGAGCACACGTAATTTTGGATTTATCGTTGTTACGCGTATCGAGGTAAGGGATTATACATCTTTTAAGTATTTGAACCTCATTTTTATTCGATAGGTTTCCGCTGTGTTTTTGGGCTATTATGATCGTTATTGTATATGCTATTCCCGGCACTTGTGTCGGTAGTTGCTTTTGAACTCCGTCGCATCGTTTCATTCTTACTTCACATTATGATTTGTCGTTAATCCTACGTATGAATCCTTGTCATATGAGAAATATTTTATTTTTATGAAAATCATTCGATTGTGATATCTTTTAACTTTGAATCTATTGTGTGTTTTATTGAAACTCTTACTATGATCACTAAGTTAAACAATCTGTCACTCAGGGGTACTACGGTACTACGAGATACGAATTATACGAATTTTATGAATATTTTACACCACCTGGCCCGTGGTGTGGTTATCCGGATATACCATTTACATGTATGAAATACGAATTATCAGAACTCTTCGGAGTAACTGTTTAATTAAGGTCTTGAGACCACTTATGTGATCATGGTGTCCGCGATTGGGCTGCCGCCTCAACCGGTATGGGGCGGTTGCGGCGGTCATTACCTCCTCGTAGTCATTTTGTCCAACTTTTATTTGAAATCTCCGTTTGCTCATATGATATTATGGCCCCCGGGTTGGACGCCATCTCCAACCTGGTATGGGACAGGTTGGCGGTAGTACATACCTCTCGCTTGTCTTGCATGTCGGTATCCTTTCCTTTGGAATTCCTATTACTCTTATGATTTTATGAATTATGAATGTTGACTTTATGACTTCGATTTTTTTTTAAATATACGAACTTACGATTTCTTTCGAGTCAACTCCTCCTTAGGAATCGGAGGGGTTGTGTATGAACTTGCTGAGCATTGTTCGCTCACCCTTTTCCTATTCCTTCTTCCAGGTTATAAGTAGGAAGGATCTTACGGACAGGCAGATGTCGACAAGAGTGTTTTGAGATATTTTGGAAATGATTTTATTCCTTGTAATAAGAGAGATTTGAATTATTTACTTTGATGATGAATTGAGAAATGTATTTACAATTTCTATGGGTTATTAATGAAGTTGACATTTGGGCTATGTTAGAATTAAGGTTATTTTGATATTGTATTTATTCGAGATTAATTTGTTAAGCATTGGTTATGATGACGTGGCTAAGCTGTGGGATCATGACGTTGGGACCGAGTTTGGGGCGTTACACTTGTACCCAAGTAGGATTAAGTATTTGTAAAATTGAAATTGGTGAATTTTGTTATCAATTTGCTTATGATACAAAAGTTAATTAACATAAGCATAATAAAAAGAAAATGAAAACATATCCTAATAAAAAAGGATATAAAGATAAAAATTATAAAAAGTATTGTAATAACCCTTATAAATCTCATAAGGATTATTATAAGAAAAATTATTGTAAACCCAAAAGAAAACAGGATTCAAAAACCTGTTTTAAATGTGGGAAAATAGGACATTTTGCTAATAAATGTTCTACCAAAAAGAAATTAGAAGAATTGGATCTTGATGAAGGTCTGAAAATCCAATTACAAAAATTAGTACTTAATTCATGTAGTGAAAGTGAAAATACATATTCAACTTCTGAAGAAATTTCTACAGAAACTGAAGAATTAAATAATATTAATTCAAGTTCATCTTTCTCTGATGAAAATGATCATAATTGTAAAGGACAATGTCCCAAAGAAACTGATTACTGGAAAGCTATAGCCAAAATGAATGGTCTATGCTTAAATATTTTAACCAGTGACTAGTCCGAAATCCTAGATCTTTTAGATAATCTTACAGATCAAGGATTAAAAGAAAATTTAATTAAATCCTTACTTAATAAGGAGGATAATCAGGATGAATCTTTATCCTTTTATAAATCAATTGATAGAATGAAAGGAATAAAAAATTTCTATTCTTTACAAGAAGTCTTTAAAAGAATGGAAAAGAAACATCAACAGCAACCTATAAGTGTTAATGATCTTAAAAAAGAAATTAATAACCTCAAAAAAGAAATTAGCGAGGTTAAACAATTAGTAGAATTTCAAGAGAAACAAATTGATTATCTAACCATTAATTCTTATCAAAAAGATAAGGAAAAATGTGAAGACATTAATGAAGAAATAGAAGAAAAACCTTCCGAAGGTTTTCTTCAAATATTAAACCAAGTTACTCACCAAAAATGGTATGTTTACATATTCATTGTTATTAAAGGTGAATATATTATTGAAAAGGCTATGGCCTTAGTTGATAGTGGAGCTGACCTTTGAAAAAGCATTTCAATCCCTAACTTCTACAAGTGGTAGTAAAATGGGAATTAAGTATAAAATTACAAATTCTTATATTTGTAATGAAGGAATTTGTATTCCTTCTTCCTTTCTTTTGGTTAAAAATATTCAACAACAGGTGATCTTAGGAGCACCTTTTTTAAATACAATTATGCATTTGCATAAAATTGATCAAACAGGTATTTATACCAATATTAAAGATCAAAAAATTGTTTTTGAATTTATTAAAAATCCTAAAACCAGGGATTAATGAATTAAGAAATTTACTTTCTTCTAATTAAACAAAAACATTTAAATTTTTTAAAAGAAGAAAGTTAATATTTTGAATATAAGAAAAAAATTAAATTCTGATATTATTCAAAATAAGATTAAAGAAATTGAAGATCTTTATAAAAAAGAGGTCTATAGTGATATTTCTAATGCATTTTGGGAAAGGAAAAGACAAGTCAATAATTTTTTCAAAACTTTGTTTTTGAATATAAAAAACTTGCTCCTCCTCCATTATGATAAATGTTTAGTGATGCAATTAAGAAACATAATTAATGATATCTTTGTAAAATGTGTTCGACAATAATATCCATAAATATTAATAAAGTTCAACTATTCTAAATAATTGAGTTTCTTTGCGATGTATTATATTAAACAAAACTTTAAAGGTATATTAGGAAGAATAGTAGAAAATATGTAGATCTAAAGTCTTTAGGAACATTAGCTGGGACATCCCAAAATAAAAAGTAGGAACATTTATCCGGAATAGAGGGAGTACAAATTCCTTCTTTCCTTCCCCAGAGGGATTGGACTTTTATGATATACATATGATATATATATATATATATATATATATATATATATATATATATATATACACCATGCATAGTCATATCTATCCCACTAACTCTAGCCAACAGATTTGAACTTTAAACTTCCGAAGGCCATTTTTGGGATATCAATTTTTTCTAAAAAAGTTGACTTTCAAGTTTTAAACGTGGACTCCTTGGGAGCATCAATCAACTTCTCTTCCAGAGCCTTAATTGTGAATTCCCCTCCATTTCCTTTTTAACCATGCACTCTCTTTACCCTCAATGTAATTAAATCTTTCTCGCTGTCTTCATCCTCTATTAGTTCTTGCAAATGTTGATTCCTAAAGCCATACCAAAATTGTTGCAGTTACTCTTAGGAATCCAATGAGGGCAAGCAATCCGGTGAAAGGGATTGATTGGGCGTAAAGGTTATGGTGTTATCCTAGCATAACACCTACTAATACGGCTCCTTTGGAGACCTGCTGTCAATGGATCGGATATGATCGATATAAATATATATAAATCAGAATTCAACCGAAATTTTATTTTGTCAATCATGATCCAATCTAATAATCCAACGGGTCAATCCATATTCAAATCATTATTAAATAATATATCCAAAAATGATAATGATACACAAAGTAAAAAATTAAACATAATTTTTTACACACATGAGGAGATCTGAAGTATTATTTTTTGTTAGAGAGAAAAAGAGAGAAGGAGAAGAGAATGACCTTCTTGTGCCACGTTTGGCTTTAAAAGTTATATTCAATTTGTTACTTTATACTATCATTATCCAAATATCCAATCCGATCCAAAATTCTCACTAGTAAATTTTATGAAAAAAATAAAAAAAAAAACTATGTTCACTATTAACATAAATTCATGATTAGTGTATATACTATACATATATATAATAGTAAATACGTTATTTTCGGATTGGATTGGCTTCTTAACGAATCAAATATATGTAAATTTATATCTGATCCACTAAGTAAACAAATTATTGGATTCAGATTAAATTCGGGTTAGTAGACCATTATACAAGTCTATATCTAAAAATTTTCATCGGAATCGGATCAAATTCGAACTAAAATTCGATGCATTGACAACCTACCTAATCGCATTTGAGGTGCATGGGAAATCAGAAATCAGAAGCACAGTTTCTCGATCTTCGTAAAGTAGAAAATATGTCTTTTCATGTTCGAACACGTCGAAAAATCAAGAAAAAAGAATATCAGAAGCTTTTACAACCTTGAAACATCAATTTCTAATGGTCACAAAAAATTCACTCAAATTCATTGTTAGCCATTTTTGGTAATTGACATGCATACTTTTCCAATTAAGATAATATTTCATCCGTTTCAGGCAAAGAGTCTGCTTTGTTTTAAAAGTCAACATGTGACTAAATCAAATCAAAATTTTACATACTTTACTTATGTTTTAGTAAATAAAATTTCATTAATTAAAAACCACCTTAAGAATACTATAAATTACAACTTTCATAACTTTGTAAAAACAACTAAATTTATGTAAATTATAGGTCAAACTTTAACTAAGTTGACCCAAAAAATCAAAAGTAGACTCTTTGCCTAGAACACTCTTTGCCTAGAACGGAAAGAATAATTACTAACGTTTTCCTTCTTATTCTTTTCTTAAATTTCACAGCTTACCAATAAAAGTAGCACCTTAAAATCTTCTTCGAGATTCAGATATAGAGCTTAATCTTAAATTTTATCAAACTGTCCGAAATTTACTCTTCACTCAAAATGTCTAAAGGTTAAATCCTGACTGGCCTAAAAACATTGTATGACAAAATACCATGTAGAAATCTCCTTGATTCTTACTAACACATAACCACAGCTTGCAAGTGCATAGACCATATGCGATCAGTGATCTCCTTCAGTAGTAGCATTTTTTTTTTTTTTTTGGATCAATAGTGGTTCTCCACTTACCCTTTGTGACTCGAACCCACGACCTACCAGTTGTAGGTGAAGCGTCTTACCACCTGAGACGCACTTGTCACCTTCAGTAGTCGCATATGGGTTCGATCTCCTTAATATAATTATGCTTGCATTTCAGAGTGGCAATCCCATAAAAAAAGCATGCAGTTACAATTCCCTTTCTAATCCACATAGCTCTAATTTTTTTGTCGCCAGTTCCGATCTTCCCTCAAAAGGACTTCCTAAATATTATTTTTCGGTGGAGCCATCGAAGGATGCAGATCAGCGACAACGGCTGTTCTACATCCGAAAGAATGTAGCTAGGATCATAACTGGATGTGCGATTACTTGTGTGTAGTTGTGCACACAAGTAACACAACAATGCAAACAACTTTTCCGAAAAACTTATTTTTTAAAGAAACAGAATAAAAATGCAATGGAATAATTAATACTTGTGAGAAAAATCTTCTTTGGAACCTCTCATAAAGCACACCTTGCTAAAAAGCAAGTTGTGAATAAACACTTACAATGAAAAGAAAATAATAACTAAAAGATCAAACCCGAGTTCTAAACTAAGAACTTACAAAAACACTAAATCAATCTCGAAGAATCAATCCACGATTTTAGACAAAGCACTAAACCTCTCGTGATTTCTCTCTTAATAATGCTATATTAATTCTCTTGAAATCAGTCCAAACTAATGGAGGCGGAGGTCTTCTTTTATAGCCATTCAAAGACTCCTTGGTTGACAAGGATTCAATCACATTCTCAATATAAGATCCTTCTTTCCATATCTTCTAAGAGTCCATTCCTCCTTGAGATTCTTACCTAAATAACAAAACTATACTACATATAAACTATTAGTTGTTAGTCAATATAAACCATATATTTACAAAATATAAAAACCTAAATAAGGAAAATATATACACTACTTTTAAAAAGTCAATCACAAAGATATAATAAAAGAGATCAAGAGTATTTTCATACTCTTTCAATCTCCCCTATCTTTGTGGTTCGAACAAAACTGCAACAACAATTTGATAAGGCTTAAGCGGATGGACATACCAATAAATATAAAGTCATTACGGTCAAAATCAAATAAAAGGATTCATAATGTCCATAAGTTTTAAAGACCAGTATAGGTTCACCCAAAACGTCCAACTCCATGTAGGCGGCCTCATCAATCTCCTTCTCAATATCAAACTCGATCCCATCGCACTGGATGCACTAGTAGAAGCTCTAATATCTCCCCTTTTGAGAAGAACCGAAAAGCAAAGCTTCTAAATCAGCAATATTTCGTTGCAGCCCGAAATGAGAAGATGCCTCTGTCCAATCTCTGATGAGAGGAGATCCGAGCCCAAGATCGCAATCGGCGTGGATAGCATTGGGGTCTGGCGGCGAGATGTTGTACGATTGTAGAACAGTTGTGGACACAACTGTGGACACAACTGGTTACCTGGCCAGCGTCGATGCAAACCCAGAAAAAATTGAGCCATATCATCAACCCGAAGTCGCATCATGCATGGTCTTGGGAATTTTAAAATGATCCGAATTATTGAGAGTGTCCCCGGGAATATCCGGAACCCCTTGAGCTTTCAACAAGGCATAGATCAAACTAGGATGCGGAAGAGCATAGGTGTTGTTTACATTCTCCGCAAAGCTCATGATTGTATCAAAAATGGTTCGCCCCAAGTTAAATTTATTCTCCCTAACACGATACATAAGAAGAATCGATCTTTAGTGACGAAATTTAATGTGGGTAACCAATTAGGCGAGAATATGGTGTAGAAACACAAATACTTTGGTTAAAGAACTTGTCGAAACCTGTTCCACTTGGAAATTAGTCCTCCGGTGACAAGGACATTTGTATGAATATCGGAGGAAGCAAGTGAATGGGAAAATCGGAGTACCGAAACGTGTTAATCCGAGAGGGACTAACATCAACCACTTGATCCCTAACAAAGACTCTACCAAAATTTGGAGATCGATCAAGACCAATATCTCGGCTTAGATTGGCATAAAATTCTAATACTAAGGTCAGGGAATAAGGAATAGGAAAATCTAAAGAAATATCCAGGGACCTTGTAGAGAAAAATTGGGTCAATCCAACTTTGTCAAAAACCTCAATCACGAGATTTTTCAACAACAAAAGCCCTATGGAGATTGGCGGAAAAGCGATTTTCAGAGGGAGCATAAAACAAAGAATTGTACTTCAAGTCCAGTTGTAGGAGAAGAAGGAATACGAGCGAGAGGACTTACGAACTCGAGATTTGCGAAGTGTCACTGTGGGCGGTGTGTCACCGGTTGTAGGCACAAGCCGGCGCCTGAGAAGACCTGAAGGGGCTGGCGTTTTGAAGCGATGAGAACATCGGATCACTTACGGTATCATCGAGCCCGAAGCATCAGCAGAGTCAGAGGTGTGACGTGGTGAGATTGCATGAGCGGGGGCAGCGCCTTGAGCACGCCGGCGGAGCTACGGGTGAGCGCCTAGAGCTGCTCCCCGAACTTTGGCGAGTTGCGGCCGGCGGCGGGGAGCCCTCATCTTCATCGAGAGGAATCTCGGAGAATTAACCTCCTCCTTGTGCTTGCGGGAACCCCGATTTGGGTTTGAAATTTTTGGGCGGTGGACGAGAAAGGCGAAATTGAAGTTTTCCGGATGCGATCAGCCGGCAGCCGGACCCACGAAGGTTGGTTGGCGAGCATTCTTAACGGCATCAAGGACGATTGATCTTCAACGTTAATTGCGGATGGCGGTTGGCCAAGGGATTGGACATCAATCGAGGAACATCTTGTGGGGATATGCTTAAATCGCAACGATGCGATCTTGGAGCCGTGGAAGAAGGTGGAGATGCCATGAGAGCGATCTGCACCCAAAAGATCTAGAAGAAAGAAGAGGAGAGAGACTTGGGAGATGTGAGACAAGATGTGAGAGCGGTTGTGAGATTAATTGATTGAGCAGATGAAGTCACAAGGTTTAAAAGGATTTATGGGCCAACCTTGGAAGGCCGAACCGGGGAAGAGAATAAGCCGTGTAAAGGAAGGAGTTTTCCCCTTTTGAACTTCCAAACTCATAAAGGATTAGGGCATAAAAATAAAAAACTTACCAAATTTTTGTGATAAGATTTGCTTTCCTAATCCGGTTGGAACTCTTCCATGACTACACAACCTCTCACCGTAGTCTCCTTTGACTACTAGACTTCATAACCACCTTATAATAAGATCATTAATCATAATAGAAAAATTAGGACAAGAAGAGTGAAAATTAACAAACAAATTGCTCATATTTTCACCAAGGATTTCGAATGCCCTAACATAAACTATATGCCTATCATGAGAGGGCAATGCACACACGTGAGGATTTTAATCTCAATAAATTGCAACATGGTATGACTAAATCACGTATTTAACATAACATTGACAAACAAGAATTCAATGAGATAACCCTCAATCATGTAGCCTCTAGAATGTCTCCATATTAGGCATTGAATCGAGTCGAGAAGGAGCTATTCACTCTCACACCATAGTGCTTCCCAAATTTTTTTCCCAAGTGATGCAACAATAAGTCATTGGCATTGAGCACATGAGTGGAAGCTTCAAAATAAATGGAGGCAGCTTGTTTTTCGGTGACCTTAGATTAGACACCACTCCATGATAATTATCAAAAATTTAACAAGGAAATTTTATCACCAAGTTAGGAGGGATCTCACATTCAAGAGTCAAAGAAGATGTCAACACAGAGAGATAATCAAGTGATCACAAGAGATAATCGTGCAATGCATGAATCAGGATTTTTTGTGTTTTACGTAATATACAATTATCTGAGATAGGAGGTTATACACAGTTATCTGATCATCTGTGATCACACAAACCGAGAGTTCTTAAGAAAAGAAAATCTCTCAAAATCCAAGCCTTGGTAAAGATATCGGCAAGTTGATTTGTTGTTCCAACATGTTCAAGTGTAATAATTCTTTGTTCAACAAGATCTCTTATAAAGTGGTGCGAATATCTATATGCTTTGTGGGAGTGTTGCCGAGGATTTTTAGCAATATCTTTAGCACTCATGTTATCACAAAAAGCAGTTAGGGTTTCACTTTTCAAACCATAATCCTTTATCATTTGGTTCATCCAAAGTAATTGGGTACAACAACTACCTCTTGCCACATATTACGATTCAGCAGACAAAGAAACACGCTTTGTTTCTTACTAAACCAAGACACAAGATTATTCCTAAATAGAAACACCCACCGGTGGTGCTTTTCTATCATCATATTTCACCCAATCAGAATCAATCGAAACCCCAAAGTTTGTGTTGGTATCTCTTGTATAGCTTAACCCCAAGTGAGTAGTACCCCAACATATCTTATAATGCGTTTCTGACTTTTAAGTGGGATACTTTGGGGTTAGCTTGATACCTAGCACAAATGCACACACTAAACATTATGTCGGTCGCTGGTAAGATCACGACAAGCTCCCTATCATACTCCTATAGGGGTGTGATCAACACTTTCACCCTCATCATCCTTACAAAGTTTTTGGGATGATCCCATAGGAGTTTTAGGTGTGATGCATTATCAAGCCCAAATTTTTAACCAAATTTTTAGCATACTTGGATTGTGGCGACATTCCTTCGTTGGTTTGATTGATTTGAAGACCAAGAAAGAATTTCAGTTCCCCAACCATACTCATTTCAAATGTGGATGTCATACTTTGAACAAACATTTCAAGAAGGTCATTAGTAGTAGCACCAAAAACTATGTCATCCACATAAATTTGAGCAACAAGCATACCCTTTTTATTTTTCAAAACAAATAAGGTCTTATCAACCTCTCCTTTTAAACCCAAGTTGAATTAGGTGCTCGGTCGGTCTACCATACCAAGCGTGGGGCTTGTTTAAGACCATAGAGTGCCTTTTTCAACTTGTAGACATGATTTGGCTTAGAAGGATCTTGAAACCCTTTAGGTTGCTCAACAAATGCTTCCTCATTTAAAACACCATTTAGAGCGCACTCTTGACATCCATTTGATGTAGAGTAATTTTCAAGTAGCATGCAATTGCTAGCAACAATCGATAGACTCAATTCGGGGGGCAAAGGTTTCATCAAAATCCACCCCTTCAATTTGAGTGTAGCCTGAGCCACCAAGCGTGCTTTGTTCCTTGTTATATTGCCTTGTTCATCGATTTGTTCTTAAAGATCCATTTGGTCCCAATCACATTGGTGAGAAGGCCTAGGAACTAAGAACCAAACCTCATTTTTCTCAAAGCTGGATTAATTCTTCTTGCGTAGCATTAATCCAATTCTCATCTTTCAAGGCTTCCAAAACATTTTTTGGTTCATAATTAGCAACAAAACAACACGAGTTTACATGATACATGGATTGTAGACATAACAAACCGGCAAGGTCACGGTAATTGACCCTTTTTCCTCGAGTTTTCATGCCTTCATCTACTTCCTATGACCGAGATGTGGGATGATTTCCTTGTATTACGGAAGGAATGTCATTTTCTCTGCACATCTTCGTCATCGGTTTGAATCGAGTCTTGGTCTTCATTTGTTTGACCACTTGTCTGTCGGTTGTTTGAACAAGGTGAACAATTGATTTACCACCAATTTATTCTGATTCATTCACATTAGCTGGTTCGATTCGTCATGCTGATTCGGCTCCCAAGTACAACTGAAATATCATCCTCAACCGTTTTGACATTAAGATCGGTAGCATCATCAAAAACAACATTTATGGATTCCATGACGGTTTGGTTTTGAGATTATAAACTCTGATGCCCTACTTTGTTGTAGAGTATCCAATAAAAATACCTTTGTCGCTTTTGGAATCAAACTTAGAAAGATACTCGGTCATTCAAAATGTAGCAAATACACCCAAACACATGAAAATATTTGACCGTGGGTTTCTTTCCAAGAAATATCTCATAGGAGTCATAGTACTTCCAATTCTTAGAAAGACACGATTCCTACGTGACATCTTTGTATTCACTTACGCCCAAAATTTTTTAGAGATTTTTCGAGCTTAACATTACTCGGCCATCTCTTGTAATGTGCGATTTTTCCTCCTTTACCCCATTTTGTTGAGGGGTTTTGAAAGAGAACTTCGTGAGTAATCCCCTTTGAATCAGTTGAGAAAGTGGCGTTTTCAAATTCGATACCATGATCGGATCGACTCTAATGGCTTTTAAACCATATAAGTTTTGACCCTTTTGTACCAAATTTTGAACTCATCAATGGTGTTGGACTTTTCCCTTAAGAAAATTACCCAAGTATATCTAGAAAAATCGTCCACACACACAAATGATATTTTTTCGAGACATGCTTTCTACTTCCATTGGACCCATAAGGTCGGTATGGATCAATTCAAGACATCTAGTGGTTCCACGGTGTTGAACCATTTTATGACTTGATCTTGTTTGTTTCCTTTTGACATGACCCACACACACTTAATTTCTTAAGATCCGGTTTAGGCAAATCTTTTCTGACCTCAAAGTTGATTAAATCTCGATTTTCTCTCATTTGGCATGACCAAGTTTTGGTGCGGATAGTAATAGAATCATCCATTTTAGTAAAAGCATGACAGCTTTGCTTCCAACTTTGTAGGTTGTCGGAAGATCGAACACCGGTTAAAATACACCTATTTTGGTTATCAAAAACTTCACATTTTGACTTGTCAAACTTAACAAATAAGTCATCATCACATAGTTGACTTATGCTTATCGTTTGCCTTAAGCCCATCAACATGTAGAACATTGTGTAGCTTAGGCAAGCGTGATATTCAACGTACCTTGCCAATAATTTTACCTTGAGGCTCCTCCACCAAAATTGACTTTCCCACCTTTGAATGGAGCATAATCGATGAAGTTTTCCGTGTTCTGTCATGTGGCGAGAACGACCCTGCAAAAATACCGGCCCCTTCCACACTGCTCTAAGAGAGGTGAAAACAACGACAGGTTCACGGTTTCCTTTCTTACCAGGCGGTCTTCTTTCCGCTTTGGGTTGTGTGTACGGTTGTGTGTTGGGTTGTGTACACAGGCTATGCGCCCAGTGTCCACGCATATTGCTCAATCCCATTCTGTTTGACTTGTGACAATACGGTCTAATATGACCGAGGGCGAAGCAATGATGACAAACATACCTTCTCCTCTGTTTTTCTGCTTTTTGAATGAGCAGGACTTGACGGAGGAGATGATTTTACCTTTTTGAAAGCTAGTTCCTTCTTTTACAAAAGCGGTTTCTCATAGCCAATTCCATTTTCCTTGATTTCCTATTTTCAAAACCTCTTCTAACTTGGCTTTACCGGTGTTCTAGCCTTGTTAGAGTTTACGTCTCTCTATCAAGATTTGTTTTATAATTTTCACACTCCATGTCTTTCTTTGTGAGTAAAACTTCTAACTTGGCTATGGAGTCTTTTTGAGAATCACTTTCTTTGACAAACTCTCACTTGAGACTTTAGTTTAAGATTTTAGATCAATTTCTCATTTACGTCTAAATACCTTGAGTTGCTCCATCCGTTTAGTCAATCGGTGTGGAGTTCAACATAGGTATTGTGCAAGTCCTCATAGGTAGCACATTCTTCTTCTTACGGATCATCTTTAATTTCACCGAAGTCAAAGAATTGAGCAGTATACACATCGGTTGTGTAGTCGGTTGTGTGATAAGTTGTCTTTGTCAAGCGATTGCACATCGACTCACTTTCTCAGGACAAAGTGATTTGAGATGGATGCCATATAGACATGTTTGCGATCACATTCATCATCATCGAATCACTCAAAGTCATTGTGAAACCTACTCCGCTTTTTAAGAGTGTTAGCACACTCATTTGCATAATGTCCAAATCCTTTGCAAGCACGGCATTGAATAGAATCAATTGATTTCTTTCCTTCAGCGGCTTTTAGTGACTATTTCCTTCTTTGATGATTCACCGTGGAGGATGTAGAGTGTCTTGAATTTGGAAACTTAGCAAACCGTTTCTTCTTCAACATGCTATTGAATTTTTGAGTAATCAAAGCACACTCATCATCTCCTAGGTTTGACTCATCAATATCTTTGGACGGTTGAACTAGATCACGAGACACCTTGAGAGCACTTGCAAGAGCAATTGAATTTGCTTTGCTAGCCTCTTGAATCCCAAGATTCAATTCAAAATTTGTTAGGATACCGAGAATAGTGTCAAGCCCAACGGTGTGAACATCCGAGTTTCTTCAATAAGAAATTTTAATGTTAAACTTTTAGGAGAGTTCTTAGTACTTTACTAACAAGTCTTGCATTGGATATGGATTCACCCAATGAAAAAGACTCATTTGAAATGTCCAAAATCTTGGTGAGTACTCTTTTATGGTTTCATTCTCTCCCATCCTTAAATTTTCAAACTTGGTCATTAAAGTTCTTAGCTTGGTTTTCTAACACTTACTGGTCCTTCACAATGAAGTTGAAGAATGTCCCATTTGTTTTGGCAGCAGTTTGAGTAGAGAATAAACTGTACATATGAGGATCCACATGGTCGAGATTGCTCCCATGGCCTTGGCATTATAGTTTGCAAGAGCAATTTCCTCACTTGTCCAAGTTTCTATGGGTTTAGGTCCATAGTTTTTCTCTCCTTTGCCATCGCGTGGATGGGGTAAGTTCTATCATGGGAGGAGTATAGCCATTAATCGAGACCTTAAACGATGATCAATGTATTTAATGTGCATAATCATTTTGGCCTTCCAAATGGTATAGTTTGAACCATTTAGAGTAGGCGGTTTGTTATGACTATGGTTATGGTAACATTCCATTTTGGCTACTTTCAAGGATCGATCTCGGTTGAGTCGAGCAGGCTCGATACCAAATGAAAGAATGGTAGTAGCTAGGGTACGTAACTGGATGTGCGATTACTTGTGTGTGGTTGTGCACACAAGTGTCAACACACAATGCAAACAACTTTTCGAAAAACTTATTTTTAAAGAACGTAATAAAAATGCGGCGGAATAATTACTTGAAGAGAAAATCTTGCTGGAACCTTTCATAAAAGCACACCTTGCTAAAAGCAAGTTGTGAATAAACACTTACAATGAAAAGAAAATAATAACTAAAAGATCAAACCCGAGTTCTAAACTAAGAACTTACAAAAACACTAAATCAATCTCGAAGAATCAATCCCTGATTTTCGAGACACAAGCACTAAACCTCTCAGTGATTTCTCTCTTAATAATGCTATATTAATTCTCTTGAAATCAGTCCAAACTAATGGAGGCGGAGGTCTTCTTTTATAGCCATTCAAAGACTCCTTGGTTGACAAGGATTCAATCACATTCAATATAAGATCCTTCTTTCCATATCTTCAAGAGTCCATTCCTCCTGAGATTCTACCTAAATAACAAAACTATACTACATATAAACTATTAGTTGTTAGTCAATATAAACCATATATTTACAAAATATAAAAACCTAAATAAGGAAAATATATACACTACTTTTAAAAAGTCAGAATCACAAAGATATAATAAAAAGATCAAGAGTATTTTCATACTCTTTCAACATCAATCATCAATGTCTTGTATCTCGGCCGGGAAGAATCCTAGAGTTCGTAACCCTAACGTCCCAAAACACTTCCCCTCTCTAAGCCTTAAGGCGCTCCTACAGGAACATAAGCTTTTGCATCATCACAAAGCCACCCCATCCCTCAACACAAATATCGCCTCACCAATCATCCACCAAACCTCTGAATCAAGGAGGAGAAAGCCACATTTTCTCAAAGCAAAAGGGAGTAGGATCCACTTAATAGGCCAGACTCAATGATACGGGAAATGGGCGGAAACTACCTTCGAAATGCCAAGTAAACCAGGAAGGGCCCTCCTCATACTCATTTTCTATTCGTTACATAGAAAAAGAAACATCATTAATAGATAAAGGAAATTACGTAGGGGTAGACACAAAGTAAGAAAGAAGTTGCAGTGGAAAACTAAAACAGGAACAGCTAAATGGGAACAAAATTAGCAGCCATCTGAAGCCACAGCATTCCAGTCCCTACAGAGACGTGAGGGTAAATAACCTGGTCCCTCCTCCCACTCATTACTACAAGGAAACTACCAATGCAGGTGGCGTGGCATGATTCCTCTTGCCTGCAACCAACTTCACCAATTGAAACGTGCATTAAAGGGAAGAAAGTCCCAAAGAACAGAACCCCAATGAAGTCATCAAAGCGGCAATGCCAGCTGTAATTTTAGAATCACCAATCTTCTCATCCTATTTCCTAATTACACTAAAGTCCCCCCACACACACTGAACCACCGTGACCCACACAAACAGTGGCGGATGCACAGCCAAGGGTGGGGGCAAGTGACCCCTCAAAATGTACAAAATCGTGATTTTTTGGATAGTGATCCCAAAAATATTTTTTCCTTTAAATCACGCATAATATGCTTGATGAGGTAAGGCTAGTGGTAGAATTGTGATTTTAAGCTTTTATGTGATAGTTAAATTTTGTACATTTGAAATATTTTAAATCCTGACTATGGCATGAAACCAGCTAAGTCATGATGCTCCTGAAAGGAGGAACAATTCAGGGCCTTAATCAGTGGCATAATTCACTGCTAGTCTAAACCCATGAGTTCTGTCTAACTGATAAAGAGGACCCTTGAACCACTTCAAGGCAAGAAGCAACACGAAGTCTCAGGTAATAATAATAATAATAATACCGCGTGCAGCCCCACACGAGGAAAACAGTAGAGAAACCAGTTTGATGCTGGACAAAACAAGGGAAAATGATGGAATTCTGGTTGAATTATTATTTGGTTACTTTGTATAGTTATTTAGA
>JACONP010000229.1:0-45193 GCA_016624345.1 Platycodon grandiflorus
CTAGTCAACTTGTCAAATGCCTGTTGCATGAAAATTGATTAGTAAACATCTTACGACAAGTTGAGCATAGGAAGAAATAGAGTTTAGAGAGTCACATTAGCCATTTTAAGGCTGGTCCTAACAGTCGAGGCAGCCACTGCAAAAACATGCTTCTTTAAAAATAGGGGATCTTATAATATCCATAGATTCACGATCTGGCCAACACATGCTCTTTGGATCAGTGCTCCGTCATGCTTACCGTATGAGGGACCGAAAACTTCTTTGGGATCTCTACATTAGCTATGCTTTGGAACAAAAGCGAGATTCGTTGTAGCGGGGTTGGGGAGACTTGGTGATGAGGCAAGTTGACTCGAGGCACGCCTCGAAGCAACTCTTTTATAGTGCATTTCCTTAATAAGTTGACTTTCTGCGAAAAGAGGGTTATTATTAAATTGAGATGCACAGTATCAAAAGCATTAAAGAAACTCCTGTTGCCCATCGAGGTGTGGCATAGGTATAACAAGATGACAACACGGGTTGGCTAGTTGTAAGTGAATCTTGAATCGGCGAGATTGGAATGGATGTCATGATTGTGCTTCTGTGGTAAGGTGTTGGACATAGGGATATCTCGGCGTGGCTTGGTCACATTACTGCGCCAACAAGATCTAGGATGCAAAGGTGAAAATGGGGTAGATACTTGAGTTTAGTTTTGCTTCCCTTTCTGTGACCATCAATGGCATTGAGTATCATGGTGTTTGTATGCTCACAGCATCAGTACTGTCATTCGCTTTCTTGACATTGTGACCATGTTAGACATTAGCTCCAAATGTGACTTAGAATTTGAAGATGGATTGCCTTGGAGTCTTAGGAAATAGGAGCGGTGCTCCTCTGCCTTGACTACGGACGGTTGGTCGTCTCTACACAAATAATCAAAGTAGTCCACGGATGGCGCCAAATTATTTTGGTCAAATTTCAGCAAGTGTTATAAATGACAAGAAAGATGACAAAAATGACTTGAATCGGTACAATGATTATTAGATGGTAATGAAATGAACACAAGGAATTTTGTTAACTAGGGAAAGCCCTTGAACAACTTGTGCCGCCTGAAAACCGGGAGGTTTAGGAACTTGCCTTGAGGTATACTAATCAAGTTGTAATACAAAACTAAGGCGTATATAGGGAGCTTAAGCTAGTGAGAAATTGTGTGTAAAATACAAGTGTCATCCCCTTTTATACCTCAAAATAACAACAAAAATACAATGAAAACCTAGAATCTCGGAAATAAGTTGTTCTTGTTGAGAGATTTTCGCCATTGTTGGTGGAGTAGATAAGGATCCGTTCTTGGCCTCTTTGATGAAGCGTTGTTGAACCCGGTCTTCTTATCCATTGACACATTCCTGAAAAGTAGGGTTTAACGTAACAATAATTCAACCTCTGACAATAGTCAAGATGTAGTAGGAGAACTCAAGTTGTTAATACCAAGATGTTGTGCGTAAGTTGAAGACAAGTTGACTGAAAATGTAGGGCCCAACAGGTTTTTGAAAAGTTCATTATACTATTTTGAGATGTTCCACTTAAATAGTTCACTTTAAAAAATTTGCTTACAATCTTCATAAACTTTACACTTTACCTTCTACATATGTTATAACATCTTGGTTATGCAAAAACATTTTGTAATTATGACTAACTCAATGTTAGTTATATATCCCTTAATTATTAGATTTTTAAGCGTGGACTCTTTAGGCGAGGGAGTATATTATTGTGGCTATGTGATTAATTGTTTCTTGCTTTTATTCAAGTATTCGTAGATTCATTGTTATTTTCATGGAAATTGTTAGTTAGTTGATCGACAATTCATTCTAATCGATAATTTCCTATTGCTATCAGTGAATTATGATCGGTAATTGTCATGATGAATGGACCCTAGAGCAAGAGGTTGAATTTGTTGTGCTATCATAATTAATTTGACCTAAATGAATCTACAATCCTAATTTTGATAATTGTAGCTATGTCAATTATTTGAAGTTAGGTTCAATTTGTTTTCATAGAGCGTAATGATATCGTTAATTGGTATGAAACAATATAAGTATCAATCGATTAGTCGTATGTTTTGACTAGATCTTTGGGTTTGGTCAATTAAAATAGGAGAACACAAGATTTGTTATAGCTATCTGATAAGTCTTTAGTTTAATATATGCTTGGATTGCAAGAGTATATTTTATTAGCGTATGATCAATAATATAGTTGAAACTCAAGACCCTTGAATCGGAACTTTCTAGCATTGTTATTTTCCAAATTTTATTATTTGCCTAGCAATTGAAATCTTCTATTTTATAATTTTTCTTGTTTAGTTAGTTGTTGGTAAGAATTTAGTTATTAGATTAATCAATCAACAAAAAAAAAAAAACTCCCCCATATTTTTCTTTTTATTATTATTATTTTTCATACTCGAAATAAATTATTCTCATTCCTGAAGAATCGATTCCTGCGATTAAATGCATACCATATACTTTCGTATTTAAAAGTACGAAAAAAATTATTTTGGTGGCTTGACTCCCACTAGTGCAAAAGCTAAATAATTAAACCTTAAAACTTAATTACCTAGATAAATATCTTGCAACAGATTTTACATAGCGCAAAAAAAAAAATGAAACATTAAATTAGTTAGGCTTAAATACCAATTTCGTCACTATATTTTTTTCAAAAATTCAATAAGCTCATTTTACATTTTTTCACAATTTAATCACTATACTTAGACTTTTCAATCTATAAGCTCATTGATTGAGTGACCTTATTGATTCTCGACCAAGTAGAGTGATCAAAGTGTAAAAATGAAGTACAATCAACTTAATGAATTTTGGGTAAAGTAAAGTGACCAAATTAGTATTTAAGCCAATTAGTTAAGAAGAAAGGTATTAGAGTTAGAGATGTACCTTTGTAGAATTAAATAACAATGAAAGATTTAATGGTGCGTATTTTTTTCTTCTAAATCACTTTGATTTTATTTCAATTCTTGAATCCCAACTCTCAGTCTCTATTCTCTCTCCTCACCTCATGTATATAATAGATTAAGAAAAACCTAGTTTTTCTTTTAGTTTATATCTAAGTATTAGATATGAGCTTTCAAATGAAAAGTGAACTTTATTTATAATAGAGATAAAATATTAATATATGATACTAATTATTGTGGGTCTTCTGTTGCACTTTAAAATGTAGGCCTTTTAATTTACATATACCGGACAATTAAGTTAGATTAGGGGGCCCTTTTTAGTGGAAAAATCAGGGGCCCTAGGTGGTTGCTTGGTGCGCTTATGCCCAAGACCGGCCCATCGGTCGCTATTGGTTGTGGATACCTACGTTGACATGCCACTTGGTACTCCAAAACTATTTAATATATTCTTGAGGAAATTGGGGTAGGCATACACTATAATGTTTCCAATACTGATTTTTAGTCAAGGGATACCACACAACAAAAGTCCATGAAAATTAAGGTATAAACGAAAAGAAAGGAAACATTGGATTTGTAAAAGTAAAAGAAAAGAAAATTAATAATCGAAAAGAAAAGAAAGGAAAAGATGAATAATATATATATATTTTCCTTAAGATTCACATAATAATCAGTATTGGAAACATTGGATTTGTAATATTATGGACTCAAATTCTTCTCTATATAAACGAGTTGATAGGGGAGTTGCATGGACACAATTAAGCATTTGCTATTACTTTGCATATAACACCAACATATAATGGTGAGATTAATTTGCTTCTTCAGAGTATTTAATTTCTAGACAGCACAAAAGCAAAAATTAATACAGAGATCTCTTTAGTCACTCTATGTGTTACCATTAATTTTTAAAAATATTTTTCTAAAAATGTATATATTTTTTCTTCTTCTATGTACTAATTGTACAATTCGGGTTTGTATTAGTTATTTGATTTTTGCATATCGTCCACATAATAAATTACTAAAAGTGCACGTACGTTTGGCGTACGTTCATACAAGAACTAGTGAGAAATGAGGTTAATATATCGTATATTCTACTTCTATAACTAGTGAAAAATGAAGTTAATATATCGTATATTCTGCTTCTATGACTAGTGAAAAATGAAGTTAATATATCGGAAATTCTGCTTCTATAACTAGTGAAAAATGAAGTTAATATATCGTATATTCTGCTTCTTTATCTCTCTCATATTTTCCCCTCGTAATGCAGGAGCTACTAAATGTTGCAATTTTTTTCACTCTATGCCTTGCTTCATTTGTTCCAAAGAATGGAATGGCGGCTACATTTTCTGTCACAGACTTTGGAGCCAGGGGAGATGGGTCTACTGATGACACAAATGTAAACTATTTATTTCCTTGTATTTTTGCCTTCAATATTACTTTCTCGATGAACAAGTTTTCTCAATTTATGGTGCTGAAAATAAAGAGTTAGAATCAACTGATTAATTTTGATTAATTGATATATATACTCTTATGTCAAAGGCTTTCACCCAAGCATGGAATAGAGTATGCGGAGATAGCTCGGGAGATGCAACATTGATCGTCCCATCGGGCAAGACGTTCTTACTGAGGCCCGTGCAGTTCCAAGGTCCATGCCGTTCTTCAAGTCTCCACATTCAGGTTATTACGAATTTTGATATAATCGCCAAGAAAAATCTTTGAAATATATATATTCTCTAACTGGATAGTTTTTTTTAAACATTTTCTTAAAATTTGTTTTGTGTTGTTGATATGTATATATAGGTATTAGGCTCTATCGTTGGACCAAGGAGTCTTAATCAATGGACAGGTTGTGGTGGAAATGGAAAGTTTTGGATATATTTTTTCAATGTTGATGGTCTTATTATAGATGGATCCGGTCAATTTGATGGCCAGGGCGGACTTTGGTGGGACAAAACTGTAAGTTGGTGTTTGGAACCAAACACTATACATCATTAATTAGAATTATATATATTACCACACACACACACACACATACACACACATATTGTATTGCATATGTAAATAAAATTTCAAGTGCTCTTTGATCCATTTAACTTCAAGATAACAACCTCAATTCTCTTTTCTTTTTTCCAGGAAAGGACCCCAGGTTGTGATCGCCCTTCGGTAAGATAACGCATCCAATATCTTCTTAAATCTAACTAAGAAGAGAGAGAGAGAGAGTTGCAGAGTTCCTTTCATATGGTTGTCTTTCAAAAAAATATTTTTTGTTTCATCAGTCACAGTTGTAAAGAGTTGTAAAGCTTGCATTTTCTTTTCTTCCAATAATAGTTCTATAAACACTTTTATACTATGAAATGAAAACGATTACTTATTATATATGTGGATCATGTTATTGTAGGCTTTGCACTTTTACAATTGTAATCGACTTCAACTAAGTGGAACAACACTTCTTAATAGCCGAAAGAACATATCGAATTCACGGTTGTATCTGCGGATATAGGTCATCTTGATATATCTTCACCATCTGACTGACAACAGATGGTATTGGCGTTAGTGACTCCTCCCATGTTAATATTCATGACTTATCTATCCAAGCGGTAATTTTATTTCCATTGTTCGATTTTTTTTAATCTCAATTGTTCTATTAAAATTGATTTGATTTAGCGCTAAAACAAACTTGTAAGTAAATAACACAGGTGATGATTGTGTGGCCATTAAAGGTGGCTCCGTCGATATCAATGTTACAGGGGTGTATTGTGGACCAGGCCATGGGATTAGGTATAGCTAACTATTCCTTTCAGTTTCTAGACTCATTTTCGAAGTAATCTAATGCTTCTCTTTTTCTCTAACTCTCTATGGACACCCATACAAATAGTGTTGGAAGCTTGGGAGATTATGGGGGTAGAGATATCGTAGAACAAGTACGTGTGATAAACTGCAACCTTAGTGTAACTCAAAATGGAGTAAGAATCAAGACAACACCGGTAATATTACTAGTTTGACGGCACGAGTTGAAAACTTATTTCTTTGTCCTTAGGAGCACCCATATATAGCTAGGTTTATTGATACATATCCTATTTTTGTATTTTAGGGTGGATCAGGCAATGCTAGCAATATCTTATTCCAACAAATCCAGCTTGACAGGGTGAAAAACCCTATTGTTATCGACCAACATTACTGCAATGGCAAAAAATGTCAGGTAACTTTCATAACAAAGTCATTGTGAAAGGTTGATCATTATCAAATAGTTCTTGCCTAAGGTTAGGCTTAAGGAAAATGATTTTAGACGCATTCCATTTGAGATAGTTGATTTTAAATGTTCCTTTTGTTTGTCATGGGTGCAGGGAGCTTCTAAAGTACAGGTAAGCTCTGTGACGTACAGAGGCATACAAGGATCCTCTGCCTCGCCACTAGCTATCAATTTTGACTGTAGTGAGAGCACACATTGCACCAACCTCGTGATGGATCATGTTTCTGTAGCAGGATCGGGTGTTCAGGCCTCTTGCAAAAATGCCCAAGGGACTTTTACATCAACTTCACCTAATGTTACTTGCCAATAATATGTTCTATTGAATGATTTACTCCCATTCAAGTTAAGCTATTTGATTAATTCTAATTATAGATTTCAATAATAGTGGTTGTTTTCAATAATGTAAAGTTGAACGGAGAAAGGAAGGTATTTAATGAACATGGCATTCATATTTTACTTGATTTTTAGAGGGAATTGCAAAAAAAAAAAAAAAAATCCTGACATATCACTTTTTTTCTTATTAAACCTCGTGTTTTTTTTAACTAATTAAACCTTGACCTAAAATTTATTTTGCAATTTAAACATTTCGTTAACTTGATGTTAAATTCATTAACAAGAGGCTGAGTTGGACCGCCTATTGTGTGTGGCACAAGCTGATCTATTTTGTAAATAGCTGCAATGGAAGATCATAATTGGTGAGGAGACGTTTGCAAACCAACAATCCAGAACCAAATCATCTTCCCTAATACCACACATGATAAAATCCGAGGAAGCTATTGCGAAAAACCCAGAACAAGAAACCTTCGGAATAGTAAATGAATTAAAGCTACCCCAGCATTGAATCCCAGGATTATCACGCCGAATCCTACAAAAATGTCGAACATCCACTACCAACGACACAAACCTAACTCCATCTGGAGGTTTCAATAATTAATAAATATGTATTGCCCCAACACTTGATCTCACCAGTTTGTTCTAAAACCCCACAAACATTATCTACTCCGGAAGCTAAACTAATAAAATGGTCAGATACATTTAAACGCCCTAAATTCGATACATTTGGGCCCCAACATTTGATCCCACCTTCTCTGACATTTGATCACACCTTCTCTGAGGCACAAGATCAGAACTGGAACTAAAATCAACTGAATCCCAACAGTATGCCTGAGAGGTGTTTGATAAAAGGCCACAGAGAAACCCATTGCCGCCCGGAAGAGTAGCCGTGGGAAGTACATTGGTGGAATAAACTGCTGCATTTGATGACAAAGAGCTACTGTTCTTTCCCCAACATATAACTTTTTGGCTTTCCACCAGCATCAATGGCATAAAAAAAGCCATTTTCACCAAATGCAGCAAAAATGGGGCCCATTGATCCTTACCCATTCATGAGAATAGAGAGAATAAGAAGTGAGATGGGGTGAATTAAAAAAACCCAGAAATGGTTTTGGGGAATTTAGTCATTGTTAAGAGAATCGACGGAATTGATGGGGTTTAGGAAGTAAAGACAGAGTCAGAGTACATTCATGGGGTGAGACCATCTCCAACCGGACCCCAAATCTCCAATTTGGGGGTTCTTTCAACTCAAACCGGATACCCAAACCTATATTCTATTTGGGGTAATGAATAGTACAACCCCAAATTTGGGTTGCACTATTTACTATCCCAAATTTGGTATTATTTTATCCATGACCTATTTTGATTTTTCATAAATTATTAAATGCTCAAAATTATTAATAATATGATATTATTAATTTAATGTATTTTAAACTAATAAATACCAAATTTTAGATGATATAAATAATAAAAATAAATATTAATAATTTTACTTATTTTAAATTATTGAACATTATATATAAATTCAGTAATTTATAATTAATTAACCTTTTGTCAATTATTTTGTATATATTATATACAAATAAATGAATAAATTATTATTATACTAAATTATTTATAAAACACAATTTCACATTTAAACTAAAAATGCATACATATAAAAATTATTAGAACATTTTAAACTGAAAAATGCATACATATTAAAAAAAACACCACAAATAAAATGACATACAACTTGAAAAACACTGACATATAACTTGAAAATAAAAAAAAGGACATATAACTTAAAAAACACTGCCAAATAACTTTTTTTAAAAAAAAGGCATACAACTTAAAAATATATATGACCGACAAAAACTTAAAAGAAAAACATTAACATTAATAATATTAAACTAGACAATGGCTAATATTTCGGAGATGACTTGTTGTTGGACCAAAATTAAATCGATCGAAAACATCTAAGGATGTTGAGATCATTGCCCTTCATTTTGAGATTCATACCCTTCATATTGAGATCTATTGAATTGAGATCCTTCTCCTTGGCGTGGAAATGATTGAAATCCCTCACCTTCACTTCTTTTTGCATAATTTAAAATTTTTCACCACGAATGTATTGATTTTTATTGTATTTTCAAGTACTTGTATATTTATTAAATTATATAATAAATTTAATTATAAAATTACTAGTTTTTAAATATTATTAATGACGTAAATAATATTATAACATAAAATTATTAAATATACTATAATAATTAATTGTTCGATCCTAATAATTATTATTTAAAAGATTAATAACAAATTAATATACATGTTGATAAATAAATAAAAAGAAATAAAAATAGAATATGCTAATAAATATTTTATTTTGGGGTAAGATTTGTGGTTTTGAGTTGGAGTTGGAATAGTGTTTAGTCTTTGAAATGGACCAAATTTGAGATTTTTGGTTGGAGATGCCCAAGGGAAAGGGGAGGATCGTTGGTTGGGTTTAGAAAGTTGATTGATGATGGTGTAATAGTTGTTTCTATGGAGATGGCCTGGAGGACTGAATGTGGGGGTCGTCATTTTACAGTGGTGATAGAGTAATTAACCATTAGAATTAGCAACGTACATGTGTGAGCAACAGAAAGAGTGTTATTATTGAGAGAGAGAGAGAGAGAGAGAGAGAGAGTCAACGACATTTCTTGCAAGTTTACAAAATAGATGAGGGTTTTTGCAATTAAATTGGAGGAAAATGGGATGCAGTCAGCATCTTGTTAACGAATTTAACATCAAGTTAACTGAAACTTTGAATTGCAAAATACTCTCTGCAGCAAAAGTTTACTTTTGACTTTTTTGGTCAAAGTTAAAGTTTGACCAATAATTAATATAAATTTAGTGTTTTTATAAAGTTATTAAAGTTGTAATCCATAGTATTATTAAGATAATTTTTAATTTATGAAATTTTATTTCTTAAAATATAAGTAAAGTATGTAAATTTTTTATTTGATTTAGTCTTATGTTGACACATAAAAGGAAAGTGAACTCTTTCAGACGGATGGAATAAATATTAGGCCAAGGTTTAATTGGTCGGGAAAAAATACGAGGTTTAATAGGAAAAAGTGAAATAGGTCAAGTTTTTTTTTTTTTTTTTTTTGCAATTCTCTCTAATTTTTATGTTGGACAATAAGAGCCTATAAGCTAGCTCGACCTAACTCATTTAGCTTCTTGCGATTTCATAAGGAAAGATAACTATCACAATTTTATGTGCTACAATTTTCAGAGAATATGAAATACGTGATTAAAAAAAGAACACATGTAGTTGAAAACATTTAATGCACAAGACATATATCGTCACTTGTGTCTAGTAGTTAAATCCTTGTCTCAACACTTTATAAAAGCCTTTTCAATCGAGATTTACATGCACACAAGGAAGAATTCAAACAAGAAAAGTACACTCAAGTTCATAACTTCAATACATTATAAAAAACTCAAAAAGAAAAAAATAAATAGGGATCCAAGTCGATACTTAGCTTTTTCAGTCCACAATACACTCTCTCATCTATTGTTAGGACCTTTGTTTAGATTAGTATTTTGATGATGCTAAATAGGTTAGATTAATTCCCATTTATATTTAGGAATATTGTAAAAGAGTTTTATACAAACAGATTTTATCACAATTTGTTTGGGTTCATGAGAATGGAAACAACTAAGATTATATAACATAATTGTTTCTCAAGTATCTAACGATTATGATCGAACCGCCAAATAAGCAACTTCATACGGTCATACTCAAGAGCAATAAAGACTTTCAAGCATGCTACTACTCGGAAGAAATGTAATACCCTAGCTCTCCTATGTGTTATTTGCATAATTATATATCTTGTTATAATGTTAGATATACATGATAGGATTACTTGCATAATATGGTAAAAATAGAATGCCATGGTGGTGGTATGAATTATGGTTGTGTATATTGTTAAGTTGATATGTATTGATTGTGTTACAAATTATGTAATCTTTGTGTTAGATTTCTAGCAAAATTCTTAGACTTTTTAGGAGTCCTTGTTGAGTGTTTTGGCCTTGTATACTTGATATTATTACTTAAGAATCATTTAGGATGACTTTGGATACATTTTTGAGCTTTGTTCTTAACATTTAGTAATCTGGAAACAAAGCGATCACTTAGGCAAAAGCCAAAGCGATGCCATGAACGAAAGTTGGAACTTGGAATCGGGGTTAAAGCGTCGCCTTGGTTTACCCAAGCGATCGCTTTATGGGCATGTTGGTGGCTAGCACGGATACGGGCGATCGCCTTGCTTCGTTCTGGGGTGATCGCCTGTTAGCAAATTTGTTATATGTGTTTTAATATTAAAATTGACATGCAAAACTTTGGATATCAAGAGGACATGTCCCTAGGATGAAAACCAGCTCTATAGCCACCTCCTCCACCCTTTAACTTGAGAGTAACCCCATAACTCTCATCTTCACCCAAGAACTCCATTGAACCTTAAAGAGAGAAGTGTGTGTCTTTGTCAAGGTGAGATTCTTGTATGTTTTACATCTCTTCAAGATCTAGCCATCCAAATTTTAATCCAAGACCAGATTTGAGTTGCTCAAGACTAGGAGACTCATTTGCAAGGCTGTGATTTTCAATTTGAAGTAAGTTACTAAACCCCTTGTATGCTTAAAGCTTCATATCATGTTAGCTACTTAAATTACTTACTAGGCATGTTAGAAATGTTATTTCCATGGTTAAATGTTGTATGAATATGTGGAAGCCATGATTATGTCATTTACTTGGTATGAAATGATTTAGTTGGTGAAATTTTGATGTTGTTCAACTTAGAATTGAAGTATGAGGGAGAACAAAGACTATAGTTGGAAGGAAGTTGCATGTAGCAAATATACCTTAAGTGAACAATTGTATTAATGAACTCTTGAAGAAGAATTTGAGAAGAACAATATACACCAAATATTACGTTAAATTCCTACGAGAATCTTAGTTTGTTTGAGTAGGATTATGAACAAGTTGGTTAAGTGAATGGTTGATATTTGTGGATTAGAGACTTGTAAATCAGCTCTATGTGGATGTAGAAACTTTGGAAAATATGTGCTTGATGTTAACATGTTATTGAGTAATATGAATTACTTGACATTTACCAAGTTCACTACTTTTGAACTTGGGGTTAATTTGCATAAGATGAGTAGATACCATTTTGTGCATCACATTGAGTCAGTGGCATTTGTTAATGAGTTAAGGTGGGACGACATATAGCCTTGACAAATCAATGTTTGGAATCGCTATAAGTCGCCGCAGGATCCCACACACCTCACTTTGTGGCCGCGGGTGGGAGGTAGCCCATTTGTTGTTGCAATCTGGCGTAACTTTGGTTGTTAAGACGATAGGTTTTGGGGCACGCAAGTTTGGGGATGTCGATACATCATACACGAGTATCGATACACGTTGATTATTTTGTGTATTGCAGGAACAATGCAAAGAAGGATAAAGAGAAAAGATATCCTTTATTATGTGATTTATTTACAAGCACTTATGTGAACATCAAAGTGCTGTGTGTTTAATGTGAGTTGTATATCAAAGAGGATATTTCATGTTGAGTTGTGATGTATAGAAATGCTATCACCTTGTTACGATTACAGTTGAGCATTATGTCATATCATGTAGTTGAATTTAGTAACTTATTGAGTTTCGACTCACCCGTTTGTTATTTATATGTTTTCCTTAGATCCGAACCACCAGGCTCTCGATGAGGTCGGTGAGGGCGTGACTAGTTAGCGAGTTGTCCTCGTGGTTGTACTTATGGGTTTTGTACAAGTTATTGTAGTATTTTATTTTGGTGAGGACGGTTGGTTTGTAAAGTTATATAGACTTTACTTCGGGGTAGAAGTATACTTGGTTATTTGTATTATTCTTTTGGTAGCCGACATGTATGTCGCTTGTGTATAGTTGGATTTTATTCCGGTTGTTGTTCTATGTTGTGGGATAATGCTAATGTTGTTGTTGTTTCTTTTCGAGTTGTAGACTTCGTGGTTGTTGTTAGTTGGGTTCCACGGTATTGTCGCCGAAGACTTGTTTATTATTATTAAATCGGTGTTTACATGTTATGTTAGTCTTTTTGTATTGTTTTAGCAACCCGACCTTGAAATTTTGTATAGAAATTTGGGTCGGGCGTCACAAGAAACCCTAATTAGGGCGACACCAAGAAGTTATGAGAGAAACATCTACTTGTGAGACAACAAACACTTCAAGCGAGCAACTAAACATGACGGACAAGTGGATGACACAAGTTGGAAATCCAACCGTTGACATCTCAAATGAAGGAAAAATGTAGCTTATATACATACTCGACATATAATATAACTCATGCACATAGAAATTGATAATCATTCAAACCTACTCAAGCATCCAAGCAATCACTTAAGAATCAAGTTGTCAACGATCTACATCTCGCTTCTATTAGACTAACTAGAGTCGGAGTTCACGAAGCATTCTATCTTCTTGTGTTTCACCTTGTGTAAAGTGTTCTAGTTTGTGAGCCAACTAGTAAGGAAAAGTCGAGGACTTTTCTAGTCAAAATATGTATAATTAAGAGAATTTTAGTGGATTATTGCCTCTTCGAGTCAAAGGTTGTGAGGGCAGTGGATGTAGGATAAAAGATCAGGACTACTATAAATCATTGTGTCAATCTCTTTCCCTTGCTATTTACTTTTACTGCATATTACTTATTTGTTTATCTTTGAATGCTTATTTCACTATTTTTAAAACAACTAATCTTTTCATATCAAACTCCGTCATCGTAACAAAATAAGATCATAACTTGTTTTGAATCCTTACATCACTTGCATATAAAATTTCCACTATCCAACACAATATACTCAAACTTAAGCTGTTTTACTACCACACATACAGCGGTTTTCCATTGATTAAGTGATACTATACGTCATTATACATAGGAATTTAGATCTTAGTTAAAAGGATCCCTACCCCATAGCGGTATCGAGCTTGGTACTTAAAGATTTAAGTATCTTCAAGCTTAACATCATGTGATATATTCCTTGTTTTAAAACAATTTTCAAAATATCACTAATGGCTTAACCAAGGAGAAACAATGAGAAATATATTCTCTATGTTTATGACAGTGGATCATTTGAGATTTTTCTTCAAAAATTAAGACTTAAGTAGATCTTGATGATCCTTAGAATTGATTTGTTTTGCAAGAGGAAGTCAAAGTACACCAAAGTCGATACAAATGGAGGACTAAGAAAAGTCGGATATCACGATGAATGGTCGAGAGATAAAATGACATCTTGTTAAACAAAATTGAAAAGTGAAGAACATCCTACATAAAAGTGTAAATGATACACTTGCACAAGATATAGGAAAATGTGAAAATGAAAGCAAGCATGGGACTTGATTCAAGCCAAGTTTACAAAACAAAGCGATATGAGAGATTAAAATTGTCACAATCTCATGAGGCAATTAGACTATTTCAAGTTATAGACAAACCCAAATTTGAAGAGTTACTTAGATCCCTAGAATCTCATGGTAAAAAATTGAACAAAACGATACGTGTTTAAAATTGTTTTATTGCTTACCACCAAAGTATTTGCCTATTGCGTTATCAATTAGAGAAGGTGTAGAATGGAAAAACATGATGATCAATTTTTTGTATATTAGAAGCATATGAACTTGAAGGTATAATTGATATAGCTTCCATATCCACTCAAAGCATGAGTAATGCTACACCTACACTACAACACATTAGCTTTAAATGTCAATGAACAATCTAAGGGGGTAACAAAATTAGACATTGAAATGGTTGTTAATATATAGAGTTCGGGATGGAAAGTACAACTACCTATCTCAAGATCTCTGCGAATTGACCATTTGGGGTAACCATTGCGTAGTGTGAGAACTTGAATTTTGGTTCGTTCCTAACTTCGAGAAAGACCACAAAGAAGATTTATTTATAGTGTTATCAATCACGGTATCAATTACTGACTAAGTTTATGTATTAATTTCACCTCAATTTTAGCATGGAAAATCAACAAGGTGTACGGTTATTGATGTTTAAAAATTCCCTAATTATGGCATAGATCACGGGTATCCTAACACTCCCCTTGATGCAAGCGGGTGATCTTGAGCAGTGAGCTTGTAGCGTAGAAGATAGAATCGATCCTTGTTGAAGCTTTTAGTAAATACATCGGGACACAATTTTTAGAGGAAACAAGCGGTCATCAAGCAAGCCTTGTTGAACACGTTCACGGATAAATTAATAGTCTATTTCAATGTGTTTTGTCCGTCCATGAAACACTTGGGTTCATGGTTAGATAAGTGGCGCCAAGGTTGTCACACCATAGACGGTGGTGTACGAATTGGTACATGTAGTTCTCGAAGTTTTCAATCCACATAAGTTCGGTTGTGGCAATGGCAAGACCCGATGACCTCCGTGCTTAGCGAGAGGAGTGTGTTGCTTTAGAGCTCCATGAGATAATATTTGGACCCAAGAAGACACAATACCCACTTGTAGAGCGACGATCAATAGAGTCACGGCCGGTCGGCATCGATGTAAGCGGTGAAGTTGATACGATAGAAGGAGGGGTAGTAATGGACCATAAGTGGTGGTAGTTTTGAGATATCACAAAATTCATTTGACAAGTAGAAGATGACTAGTGGTAGGGCGATACATGAATTGGCATACTTTGTTGACAGAGAGAAGGCCGGCTTCGGGTGGGTGAGAAGGAGATATTGTAGACCTCCTATAAGGCTACGATAGTGGGTTGGATCGGGTAATGGAGTGCCATTTTGAGGATTTAGATCACTTGAAGTACTAAGAGGAGTAGAGCATGGTTTGGCACCATGCATGTTAGCACGACAAGTAAATCCTCAATATACCGTTGAGACAAGAAAAGTCCCGTAGTGAGCCGGGTGGCCTCAACACCCAAGAAGAATGATAACGGACCTAGGTCCTTCAGAGCAAACTCCTTATGCAATATATCAATAAGAGTCTGTAGACAAGCCATGCTAGAACTTGTGAGACTGATATCATCGACATAAACCAAAAGATAAATGACACATTCTTTCGTATGTCAAAGAAACAGAGATGTGTCACATCGAGATGATGAATCCAAGCTATTGAAGAAAGAGACTAAGACGATGATACCGTGCTCTTGGAGCCTATTTGAGGCCATATAGAGAACGATGGAGCTTGCAAACATGATTTGGAAATGTCAGGTTAATGTAGCCAGGAGGTTGTTTTATGTACACGTCTTCCAGTAAAAAGCCATTAAGGAAAGCATTTTGGATGTCCAGTTGATGAATAGGCCATGAGTAAGAGAGAGTCAATGTAAGAACAACACGAATAGTACATGGTTCGATAGTCGGACTAAATGTTTCACCATAGTTGATACCTTCCTTTTGATTGAATCCCTTGGCAACTAATCTGGCCTTATAACGATCGATAATTCCATCAGCTTTGCGTTTTATGCGAAAGACCCATTTACGACCAAGCGAGGTTCGGATGAGGAGAAGAGGAACCAAAGACCAAGTCCCATTCTTTTAAAGAGCATGATATTCATCATTCATGGCTTGACGCCAGTTTGGGTCATTTTTGGCCTGTGAATAACAACTCGGTTCAAAAAGATTATTAGTGAGTTAAGTATGTTTGGAAGCGAGTAAAACCTTAGGTTTGTAGATGCCAGCCTTGCCACAAGTGATCATAGGGTAAACATTGGTGATGGTAGGTGTAGGTAAAGGAGTAGGAGGTGGGTTAGTGTTTGGTTGGGGTGCCTTAGGAACCGGGGTGAGTGGGACAGAAGTGGGGTGGATAATGGGTTTGGTTCAAGTGGAAGAGGATAGGGTGGTAATGGGCTTGGCAGGACAAAGGTTAGTGACTCAGTAGAGTTAGACTTAAATAGATTAGGCTCAAATAGTTTGGCAATTATAGGGCTTGAAAGGGTTGGTTCGGGTAGGCTAGTACGAAGACGTAAAATAGGGAGGTAGATGTTACCTATGTTGGCGGTATGGGGGAGGGAGGTACGCGTGAAGCAAAGAAAGGAAAGGACTCTTCCACGAAGACAACGTGTCGGACCCAAGACACGTTGGGGTATATGTTTGTAGCCTTTTCGAGAAGAATCATAACCAAGAAAGACACATGCGGATGAGCGAGGTTCAAGTTCGTTAAGTGATACTGCCGTAAATGTGGAAAACATAAGCACCCAAAAGTGCGAAGAGAGAGATAATTTGGAGTTTTATGAAAGAGGAGTTCATAGGGAGATTTAACACCGGTTGAGAGGCGAAACCCGGTTCATAAGAAAGGCATGGAGAAAGCATCATACCAAAAGAAGGTGGGATGTTAGCCAGAGACATTAAGGTAAGGCCAATTTCAACTATATTATGACGATGTTTGCATTCGATCAAACCATTTTGGAGAGGTGTGAGGGCATGTAAAGCGGTGATGGGTGCCATTTTGTTGGAGAACTTTGGTGAATGGGCGATATTCCTCCATTGTCACTTTGGAAAATTTTGGTTTTAGTGTTGAATAAACTTTCGACATGTGTGGAGAACATCGTGAAGATAAGAAGTGCATCATCCTTGGTATGCATAGGATAAATCCATGTAAAACGACTAAAAGCATCAATAAAGATAATGTAGTAACAAAAACCCTCATTAGATAAACTGGGAAGAGCCCCAAATGTCAAAAATAATTAAGTCTAATAGATTTGCATAAAGCTGTAGTACTAGAGTGAAAAGGGACTTTATGGCTTTTGTTTTCCGGACAAGCTTGACAAAAAGTAAATTTAGAATGAGAAACAGGAAGTTGATGGCGGGATACTACGGTTTTGACAATCAAAGATAGGGTGCCCTAACTGTGATGCCAAGATTGTAGACGGTTCGTTCACCAACTAGAGCCGTGATGGGTGAAGAACTAGGAAGAAGAGAATATAGTCCATCCTTAAGTGTGCCCCAAAATCGGTCTCCTGTTTGCCGATCCTTCACAACACAACCAAATGTCAAAAAATTAAAAGATACATGATTATCTTGACAAAATTGAGAAACGATAAAAGATTTCGATCAAGATATGAAACACAAAGAACATGAGAAAGGTGGAACTTATAGGTAGGGGTGGATAAGAAGGTCTAACTAGTGTAAGAGATGGGCATGCTAGATCCACCGAAAACTTTACGATCGGACCCGTGTACTCGCCTTGGTTTTGAAGATTGGTGATGGAGTGAGTCATGTGATTGGATGCGCTACTATCCGGAGCCAATCATAGGTGTAGACGAAATTAGTATTTGTGGCATAGGCGGTGGAGCACGGATGGGCGATTCGAAGGGCGAGAGCCCTTCTTCAGTGGTTGTTTACGTGGAGGTTTGAAGGTTTTCTCAAACCTCTTGAAATAGTCCTGGCAAGAGTGGTACGACTTTTCACAAAGTTGACATATGATGGCTAGGTTCCCATTTGCAGTGGTGGAAGTATCACAGCCACGAGAAGGAAACACATTAACATCATGTGCCAAGGTGAGACAAAATAAACTTGTTAACATTATCAAGATGGCGTTCATAAGTAATTAAATGAGATTCAAAGTCTTCAATAGACCAGGAAGACATAGTAGTGGTTAAAGTGGCATAAACAGATTCATAGGATGAGTCCACGCCATCTAAAATACAATGATAGGGTTCCATATCAGAGATTTCATGACCAGCAGCGGCTAGAGAGTCAGGAAGGTTCTTGGCGTGATCAAGGAAGTCGCTCATAGATAAGTTTCCCTTTTTGATATGTTGGAGTTCACGCTTAATGTGAAAGATATTAGACTCGGTTTGGAGGCAAAAGTGCTCTCCAAAACGATCAAGCAAAGCGAAGATGGACATTTTGCAACTTTGGCTAATATAAAAGAGGTAAGAGAAGAGAGAAGCCAACCCAATAATAGTTTATCCAAAAGAATCCGGTTGACGAGTTGAGATTGGAAGACCCGTGCGGATTAATGGTCGTGGACAAATGCAAGACCACGTGACAAAACGTTCAAGGTTGTATCCTTGCAAATATGGCATTAATTGTGCCTTCCAAAGAATGAAATTTGATCGATCAAGTTTCACCGTTATTGCGTTGTGCAATTGGTCGAAAGGGATTGAGGAGGGAGATGGAATAGCAGCGGCATTCATAGTGGTTGTAGCGGTAGGAGTAGTGGCTAGAGTAGTGGAAGAAGAATGATTTAAGTCAGTCGACATGAGGAGGGGAGTTTTAAGTTCTAGAATTTGATTGCTCGATACCATGTGAGAACTTGAATTTTGGGTGGTTCCTCACTTGCTGAGAAAGACCACAAAGAAGATTTATTTATAGTGTTTACTATATCAATTACTGACTAAGTTTATGTATTAATTCTGACCTCAATTTTAGCATGGAAAGTCAACAAGGTGTAAAAGCTATTCATATTTAAAAATTCCCTAATTGTGGCATAGATCACGGATATCCTTAACACGTAGTGCGCAATTGATGGTTAGCGATCAGCCGATGCGAATATGGATGTTTGTTATCCCTTAGACTTGGTCGAACTCCTAGCTATGCCAACAATGTATGCTTTAGTTAATTTTCTACAATTGAATGTTATGTCGAGTGTACTCTCAAGAGCATGAGGAAGTGAGGGTGGTCAGAAGACTTAGTGGTTTAGGACGGATGAAAAAGGAAAATAGGATAATAATTTTGGGACGGATCAAGAGTACATTTTATTACACTACAAAAAAAAGGTGTATTTGTGAAGGCCAAAAACCGTCCCAAATACTGTCAAAATCGTCCCAAATAGTATTTGGCACGGTTTTGGGACGGTTTTGGCTCCCTCCCAAATACAAGGGTGCCAAATACATTTGGCACGGCTAGAAACCGTCCCAAATAGTATTTGGCACGGAAAAAGCGACGCTTAGTGTAAGCGTGCCATTCTGCCAAGTATTTGGGACAGTTTGACCCAAAAAGGTATTTGGCACGGTTTCCTGCCTTCCCAAATATAGGCAGGTATTTGGCACGGTTTGATTTCCCCTCCCAAATGTAGATAGGTATTTGGCACGGTTTTTGTTACCCTCCTAAATACAGATAGGTATTTGGCACGGTTATAAAGCCCTTCCAAATACTAACAAGTATTTGGCACGATTTTATTGCCCTCCTAAATACTTTTGGCACAGTTTATTTTGCCCACCCAAAAAACTATTTGGGACGTTTGCTTAGCCCTTCCAAATACACTTGGGATGCTTTAATTACCTATACCCATTTATTTTTCTTGTTTAAACAACCACAATAAAGACAAATCATATGCACACCATTTGCTGTGTAGTAATCAATAAAACTCATATACAAATTACTTGAAAGAAAATAACTAACAAATGCATTTGATAAATATGAGTATATATTACATATAGCTATAAAGTTTCAAGTAATATTAACCTACACTAACCAATAAACATGTATCTAATAAGTACCCAAGCCAAAAGGATAAGCAACCATTCGTAATCAAAATAATTGTCGAAAGATCTACAAATTTGTGTCAACAACCCTTCTAAAACAAAAGTCTCAAAATGTGTTTTGCGTAGAAATAGCTAGCTCTAGTCGTCCATTGGAGAGTTGATCCAAGCCTACAATATAAATCTTATAATTAGCATAAATTACACAAAAAATGAACAACTCAACAGTACAATTTATAGTAGATAAGTGTTTACCTGTCCTACACTAGATCCAAACCCCGATGATAGTATCCCATGTACCTCCAGCAATCGTTGCATCTGCGCTATCTTTTCAAGCATCTCCATTCGAGTCTTTTGAAACATCTCCATTTGATTCTTTTCAAATTGAGCTATTTTTTGGGCTACCTTAGCATCCACCATCTTTTCTATTTCATCTAAGGAAGAATGTGTAGTTGTTGAAGATGATCGAGACCCAAAAACATCACGAGGGGATGGGCCTAAACCAAAAGTCCTCACACGGCCATGTCCATTTGGCCCCACAAGATCAACAAAAATTTGTTCTTTATAACCTTCAGTTTGTTCCTCTATAGGTACCTCGTTTAATTTTTCATTCATCCTTTCCTAAAAACATAAACATAGCATTTTATATGAGTGAACATTAAACTAATAACATCACATAATTAAAAGAAATATTAAACTACTTACAACTAGGTTCCTTGTATCATTGTCAGGTATAGTACCATCCTTTTTACTACGTGTTTTAATAAACACGTTAGCACGAGACGTATCTTCATTATTTGCATTCATCTAATTAACAACATGACATAAACATATGTTTTAGAAATACCAACACCAACATAAATGGCTCATGACATCAAATTAAGTGCAAATTCCCCAAAAATGAATGCAACAAATTAGAAGTATAATATAGAAAAATAAACACCAAATAATATCGACAACAAATGGTAATCTCTGTTCTCTTCCCCTTTCTTTGTTTTTTTAACTTCCATGTTTACCGGTATATATTGCTGTGATACAGACAAAAACAATATTTCTACGAGATCTTGTGCATAACTTCTCACAAAGTAAATTGTCATAAGCAATGGAGGACAAGAATACATGAAAATATTGTAGCATGACACCCAGTCATAAACAGCAAGAATATCAGACTAAAAAAAACAAGTATCTTAAAGTATCAAGACCTTAGTAGAGAACACTGGATATTTACGAATCAAGCAAGCAACTTTCATGGAGTCTTGACTAGTCCTAAGTGGTTAAACTTGGGGCTGGTTTTATTTTTAGAGACCCTAAACAATATTTCTCAGCCAAGCATAATATAATGGCAGATGTAGAGGTTATACCCATAGACTATCTCAACACTGCGATGGACCGTCTTGCCAAATCTGATGTTCGCTACCGATTTGTAATTGATGTTGCAAATTCGCTCAAGGCTGATTAAGGTCGCATCGTTGTGCCCCCTCCCCCCCCCTCCCAACACATAAGATCATCCCCTAAATGGCTTTATCTTGTGGAGATAACCAGATGAATAATGATATTGAGAGTGCTTTCGTTCTTAATGTGTTCTGATGTTGACAAACGGTATCGAGTATGGCTTTGAAGGTAAAAAAAACTGGTTGTGAAGGTAAGTGGTGTTCGGTGAATAGATGAATGTTTTATTGTAAATTAAAGATGCAAAAATAACTTATTCCTTAGTTGTTACCAACTACAAGCTTGATTAACTAATTAATAATATTATGAACTTTAGATTAAGAAAATTAAAATGATTATTGTAAGAACTCAAAACTCAATTAGATTTTAGAAAAGCTAATAAACAAACCTAATGTAATTAGTGATTGAAGTATGTCTTAGTCATGCAACAATGGTGCACACCCATCAAACGAGGGCACCCCAACAAGCAATCTATGCTCAACAATGCAACAATGGTGCACACCCATCAAACGAGGGCACCCCAACAAAGTAATTTACGTTCAACAATGCAACAATGGTGCACACCCATATGTAACTTTTTGCTAAAATCATGTAACAGTTTACCTCTTGTTGCACTTGATAGGGAAGCATTGCTATGAGACCCGATATGTGATTGTTGCTGTGGCTCTTCTCTCTCTAACTCTAAATGTGACTCTGATAGTGGTTGTGACAGTTGTTGTGACGGTGGCTGATAAGTAGGCTGAGTGATATGCTGGGATGGTGTTCGATGAGTAGGCCTCATTTCTCACCTCTTGTGACTGATTGGCTCCATTAGGTTATCTCTGGACTACTAAGTACCTTTCCAACTTTTAAACAATGTCCATAAAAGCAGTCTTATCAGAGCTTTCAGCTTTCACAAAGCATGAACAGCCCCATAAAAACCAGTGATACGGTCAAATATCATCCATTTTACTTTTGTTGATCCTGTTGATTTCTTCTGCAAGTCTAATTTACTTTGACTCCTAACTTTGACTCCTAACACTTCAAGCTTCAAGCAACATACATTTGAATGAAGTTGATTTTTACATATCGAAAGAACAAGTTCTGGGTGAGGATCTCTTCATATTCACCAGGCAGCCAAATTTTAACATTTAAGCATTGCAAAGAAACAGAATCCGGTTGAATGGGAGTCAAAGCCAGCTCAACACACAAAAAGGCCTCAATTTCAAGCAGATCGCAAAAAGAAAGGATGCATTTCAAATATGAAAATTTGGTAGCACTCACCAGCTGTTTGCCACGGCCATGCTGATCAAACGCAGAATTAACATGTCTAGCAGCAGGAGGTGAACCTGATAGTAGCAGTGCAGCTCCTTGATTTGCTAGAGCATCACAATACAGGGGAACCAAATTTAGAATTTTCAATAACATAAATATGAGGTGCATTTTAGATCATACAAAAATGTGCACATAGAACTTCACACCCATGTTAAGACCACACGGTCTAGGAAATCAAATTTCACTAAAACATAGATATAATCTGAAATCTCTTTAAGATGCTAAGTTTAAGACCAAAAAAAGGGTCTCTCAACACAATTATAACACTATTTAAGTTGTGTAAATGAATTGATTATTGAAGAACTGTGTAAGAGAAGATGGTTTTGAGTATCATCAGCATACTGCATCTAGCAGGAAACTTACATGACCCTATTTGACCCATTGCTTCAAGTGCACATCCAAATTCATCAGCATCTTCACTTTCCAGTAACCCAAGCCTTCCGTCAATGGCTGAAATAACAGTTTTAACACCTAATCCACAAGCAACATCAAATCAGTAGGAAGCAACCTCTCCACCCTTAATAAAATTAATAGGACAATACTACACTCAAACAATAAAGCTATGAAAAGTCTAGTAACAAAATTAATTAAACATCCATGCAACCGATTCTAAAAAATTGCGGAGAAAGACACTTGAATGCAGAAGAAAGAACACATGCCCAATGCTGTTATGTTCCATGAATTCGTAGCTCACACCAAATCAAGGACTTTGAAGCATGGTAAGGAGATGCTGACAGACTACTCAGGAAAAAACGTAGGATAAGAACAAAACAAAAGGATTCAACATCAATTTAATGAAGATCAACTTCTATTGCCAAAAAAGATTCAACATCAATTTCAAAATAATCAATAGAAAGATCATAAAACCATTTCATGCATATGATATTCAATAGAAAGACATAAATTATGATTTGTGAGGAGAGTTACATTTTTATTTTCATTATACAGAATTATGAATATGTAAAGCTTCCCTACTGTGGCCAATTTTTTTGCTGGAAATATATGTTCGACATGACTCCCAGATGTTGTGCCTGACGCATATTTAAGGTTCTGGTAACATCTTTTTTGACTATATAAGGAAGTTTCTCTCTGCTGAATGAAAAAAGACCACATCAACAGCTACTTAAATATGCAAAAAAGTAGCTGTTAGTTAGGATAAATGTATTCACATAACAGTCACAATTTGAACTTTTTAGGGGAATGGGAAAGAGTGAAAGACAATAAAGTATAACCCAGTCACTCTCTAACTCTAACTGAAAATGCACATCTCACTGTTTTGCCTAGTTTTTACCAGTTTCTTTGAATTTCAATTCTGTAAGTGTTTGAACAACCTGGTTATAGAACTTTTCTGGATTCTCCTCCCTTAGATGGTGTATTTCCAAAGCAACCTTTGCATCACATCCAACCCCTGCAATAATACGATCTCAAGTTCATCACAGCAATGAAATGAGAACACAAAATAATCTGCACCAGGATGCTACAATATAAATTTAGAGACAAGATTTCAAAATAGGAAATAAGCACAAACACTATGCAAAGAATCCTCATGCCCTTCATGAGAAAAGGGTTCAACTAGCTGCTGCATTTCGGAATGATGATTCAGTTTCTGAATAGATAATGAGTCACTCATCCAAAATGCAGCCAAATCAAGGAACTGCTATCTCCCAAAACAGCCATACTAAGACTACGAAGAATAAATTTCTCCCTCACATTTCAAAACATTTCGCGCTTAGATGAGTAGGTAGTAAAAGAAAGGCCTCTAAAGCTTTAATGTCCCAAAAAAAAAAGATACACACACAGAAAAATGTCCCATTTCTAAATTTAAGCATGAATTTCCAATTTTTTTCTATTATTCGTGCATTCCAAAAACATGATGTTGCTCTTACATTTCATACGGCAAAAGATGTTTGCTGCAATTTAGAAGATATGTTTGAAAGTGAAAAACTACTACTATTAAAAAGTTTTGACTTTTAAAGTAGGACTCTTTTCTTGAGACAGAGGAAGTACCTATTTTCTCAGTTCGTTTCCACTCTTTTACAGTATTCAAGGTACTGTCCCATCAGAGGCAACAAAATCTCTACCGTAACCTTGCTTATGCAGGATTTGTCCAGCAGTTCAATTATATTCATGCTGTAGTTTGTTAGTGACCCCTTGAACTTGTGGATGTAGAAATGCTACAGACATTTAAGGTTCTCATGCAGTGCACATGAATTTAGCATTTTCTTGATCTTTCTCACACCAAGCTTGCTAGTGACTGTGCAGGTATGTGCAGTCGGAAATGAACCGTTCTTGGCAACATATAATGGAAGTTTCCTCAGAACAACCTACCCTGCTATGCAAAATATCCCATCTGCCCTGATAAAAGCGGGACTCAGCAGAGTGAAGGTCACTTGTCCCCTCAACGCGGATGTCTCGAGCTCGGCGGAGTTCCATCTGGTGGCGACTTTCGAGCAGACATCCACGACTATGTGATTCAAATTGTCAAGTTTCTGGCGATAATGGGGCCCCTTCACAGTTAATATCTATCCCTTTATAAGCCTTTACATAGACTCCAATTTCCCAGTTGAATATGCCTTCTTTGATGGCAACGCATCTCCAATAAATGATGGTGGTACCAACTATTACAATATGTTTGACGCGAATCATGACACTCTAGTGTGGGCCCTGTAGAAGAATGGGTATGGAAACTTGCCCATCATAGTTGGAGAAATTGGTTGGCCTACAGATGGAGATCGAAATGCTAACAATATGTATGCTAGGGTTCAATCAAGGGTTCATGTCCCATATAGCAAATGGAAAAGGAACCCCGATGAGACCTGCCCCTATTGATGCGTACCTGTTTAGTCTAATCGATGAGGATGAGAAGAGCATTGATCCTGGAAATTTTGAACGCCATTGGGGAATATTTTACTTTGATGGACAACCCAAATATGCGCTTAATCTTGGTACCACAAATACAGGAGCTTTGGTGCCAGCAAGCGTCGCTACTTGCAGCAGAAATGGTGTGTGATGAAGAATACGGTAGGGGTTGATGACCCTCGATTAGTTCTAGTGTGAGTTATGCTTGTGCACGGGTGAGTGCACGCGAGCCTTGTGCAAGGACATCTTGTGGAAGCTTAGATGCTCGAGGAAACATCTCATATGCATTTAATAGTTACTACCAGAAGAATAATCAAATGGATGAGGCATGCAAGTTCCCTAACGTATCGATGATTACAAAGGTAAATCCTTCAGTTGGAACTTGCAAGTTTGGGATCATGATAGAGCCATATTATGGGGCTGCTGGACGGACATTTGGTTCAATGAAGCAAAGATACAGTATCATGGCTGGACTCCTCTTCTTCTTGACAGTTCTGTGAGTTCATCATTCTGTCTCAGTTGAACACAATTTTTGCAATCTAGGGGACAAAGTTTGATGTGTTAGAAATATATGCAGGAGCAGAGTAGATTGTTTCTAAATGTTCCTTATTTTCGTGAATGGATATTTTTAACTTGCCGACTTTTTGAGGTTGAGTTTATTTTCGTGATATGACTCAAAGTTCAGCTCAGCCTAGTGTTTCGTGATCTGCGAGTTGGGTAGTAGTGTTCTCCCTCTTTTTTTCTTCTCTTTTAGAATTCTCGCCCTCTAAAAAATACCCAGATTTATTTTGGGTTTGGTGAGATGGCTTTCCATGCATTCTTGCAGTAGGTGATGATTCTGTTGCAGGTATTTAAAGAAATGAATTATATGGGATAAGCAAATATATATATTCAATTAATCAATAACATGCAGACTGCAAAGACGACGGTGTTCTCTGCCCAGTCACCGGTCAAGGTTTTTGAAGGCATTATTATCACCTGAAAATATTACCTACTAGATAATATTAGTAGGTTGATTTTCAAATGGGACAGATGGGTATCGATTTGGTGCTTAATGGGACTTGTATTGCTGCGGAAAGTTTTGACTGAACACGGTCAAGTGTGAGGTCCGGTGAGTTGCCAATACATAATTCCTCAGTCGAGATGTTCACGAAGGTGTTAAGCTTCTTGCTTGCAACAAAGGCCAGTAGGCAAGTCGAAGTTGAGTCGAAAGGTCTTGCATGCAACAAAGGCTAGAGAGCAGAGTGAGTCAGTGTAGGCAAGACGGGTCGAGTCAAAAGAGATTAGTTGGTTCAACTTTTGCAGCTGAACTATAGGTGATCAAGAGTCTAGCCTAACTATAGGTGATCAAGCGTCAAGCCTGGATAAGTCTCCCTAGCCTCGAAGTCGACAAGAATAAGAGTGAGGCCATATAGATGAAGTATGTTCTTGACGCGCGATTGACTCTAATGAGTTGTATACTTGTATTGTACGAAGTATTTGAAATACGGGAAAGAAATACCATCTTGGTAATATTTCCAAAGGAGTTGCAATGGATCTGGAAAAGGCATCCCGAAGCTTCATCAAACAAACAAACAGTTCTTTCAATAGAGCAACAAAAAAGAAAAGCCTCCGCTTAAGAATGGAGTATAACCTTGCTGAAAATTGTGCACATACTGTATTTGCCATGTAACACGTTATGACATTAAATTTACACTTGGTAAAATCAAGCCTTACGAACAATCATTAAAGATTTTGGGGCTACATCTTATAAATCAATTGGTTTTGAGATAGAACTTCAGACTTTAAGATGAGATCAAGCTGTTTATGTGCAGGTTCAACGGCTCACGTTCTTATTCTACACTACTCGAACCAATGACTATGAGTCTACATCTTCAAGTCTGATTCCATTTCAAAGGTTTTGTTAACAAGAGAATACTTAAATTTGCCGGACCAAAATTTCCATATCTTGTAACAGCACACCCAGTGAGCCACATCATGAAGAAACCACCCATTCTTGTAGCTTTTCAGGCCATCAATCCTGCACTTGAGTATGAGCTTCAGCTACCAAAGTATTATGACACCAAGTGCTACTACATCGTTTTTATCTGTCCATTGATCACCTATTGAAGATTTCAAATGCATTCCTTGTAAAGTGTTTCTTTTCCCAGGCATTACTTGGAAATTCCAAGTAATGCCTGGGAAAAGAAACACTTTACAAGAAGCTACTTGATAGGCCTGTCAATTTATAAGAAGATTTCAAATGCATTCCTTGTAAAGTGTTTAATGCTGGGTTTGTACTCTTTGATGCTTTACTTCAAATATACTCTTAGTTAATTATTGACAGACATACGATCTCAATAAATTTGAGGTCTTTTACAAGCCCTTTACTAGGTAGTAACAGAAAGGCCTCTAAAGCTTCCTCTTCTTGAAAATGGACACAAACTATTGAGAAGACAGAAAGGAAATATTGAGACTAGCCTTAGGGCGAACACTTATATGAATCCAACCAAGGTACCGCTCCATACACAACAGGCAACCAAAATCTTCATATTTGGAGCATTAATTGTCAGCCAATAATGAGAGAAGAAGAAAAAAAAAACTTTTTCAAGATTAGAATTTGAAGTAAGGTATCAAAGAGTACAAACCCAGCATTAAACACCAGGCTATCTAATCATTAGCAGTTTCTTGACAGAAACTAAATAGCAGTTCAACACTTGCACAATACTTGGGGACATCCACAGGCTATCTAATCATTAAATCAATCATTAATTTTTTTTTGACAGAAACTAATCATTACTTTGATTCCAAGATTTCCGCAAAGGGCTTGTAAAAGACCTCAAATTTCAGAAATTCTTGAACCTAAGGAAGTAGGATACTCATGTACGATTCAAAACGCTCCCTGTACATTGCAAAAATATGCTTGGATACTCGATGTCTGTTTTTCTGTTAAGATAGGTGATACACCACTTAGCAACCTAATAAGCATATCAGGAAGTGTGACAGACCAGGGAATGCGATTAAACTACAGAATATTAAAGTCTGAAGCAACGCACATGACAACCCCAAAATATAGATGGAGTTTTTAAGTCACATTCACGGAAACACTTAAATATCCAATCTCACGCAAACCAAATAGAGCAAATAAAGCCAGTAGATTTCACCACGCAGAACCTCCATGATAAAGAGATAAAACATATTCGATTAATAATCAAGTCAATCAGCACCAGGTAGAGAATATTTTGCCGAGTTACCTGAGAGAGAGTTTCCGTTCAATTTTGGAGAGAAACGAAAGAAAGACCTAGGTTGCGATAACAGTTTTGGGGAAAACTATAGAGGGAAGTAGCGCTAGCCACGAGATCACAGACTTGCACAGGAAATTCGTGATCAACAATTTGTAAAAAACTAGGGCACAATTGTGCAAGCAAGGTCAGGGAACAATCAAGGGAAGGAGAGATAGAAAGCAAGAGAGTGAGAGAGCGAGAGAAAGATATGTGCTTACCAAAGGGATTCGCGAGCAGTACCAGCAACAATCGCACGAAGAGAGAGGATTCTCGAGCAGTACCAGCAACAATCGCACGAAGAGAGAGAGAGACGAAGTTAGATTGTGGGATGGAGTCGTGAAAAACTGAAAATTGAATAAAATTAACCCTTTTATTAGTACTAAAATTTGTGGAGGGAAACGATCCCGGGAAATGCTAAAAACTCTGGGCGCTAAATTTTGGGGATAGAGGTACAGTTGGGACGGCAAATGGTGAAACAGTTCTCTAAAAATACAGCATTTGGGTGGGGAAGTGGAATAGAGTGCCAAATATCAAGTATTTAGTACGGCTAATTCTCCCTTCCCAAAAAAATAGTATTTGGGACGGTTTTTTGGCCCTTCCAAATAAAGGGGGTCACAAAAAGTGGTTTTTCTTGTAGTGGAATTAACATTCAAAAAAGTATGATGTAGATATTTGAATATATAATTAAACAAAACTAATTAATAGCACACACAAAATTACAAAATATATATATATTTGAACGAACATTTCGTTAACAACCACCTCAATCCAAACTCACAGTTCCTACGAAATCTTTACTCCACTACTGCAACCAAAATCCGTACCACGATGATCATAATCACAATGGTCGTTTACGTTAATTAATGAAATAACTTGTGGTCGGTATTTCACCAAGCTTTGATGTTAGTGTCGTCAAATCAAATTTACTTAGATCTCTACACCGTTTGATCAAATTTGTCCTCTTCAAAGTAATGACATAAGACATGTCAAATCATCACCAGCTTAACAACATTTAAGTATCGAGATTTGAGTTAAAACAATCCAACAACACTAACATTAAAGCATAAAAATATCACATTCGAACTCGTAATATCATTTGTCTTGATTTGAAAATAGATGGTTATATCGACAAATAACAATAGTTTATATTTGTCTTACTGTTTTAGTCAATATGTGTGCAGTATTGGTCAGTTTGACCATTTCTAAATTAAACTTAATAGTTTTCTTTAGTTAGAAAAATAAAATTTTAACATTTGATTTGAAACTACATTAAAAGTACTTGATTTAGGTGTTTTATAATTCTTTCTTTAAAAATAAACTAAAAATATATTAAATTGACCAAAAAGTAAAAGAAGTATGTACTGCTTCAATTGGGACAGAGAGTCACAAATTCTAGTTAGTTTTAGAAGTGTAGTAATTAGTGCAATGACTATTATTTGAAAGTTTATTTGATCTTTATAACTAAGCAAGACCATAAATTCCATATTATCGCTTATACTCCTCCATTCAGAGGCAAAGAGTCACTTTTGACTTTTTTTGGTCTAAGCTAAAGTTTGACCAATAATTAATATAAATCTAGTGATTTTACAAAGTTATTAAAGTTGTAATCCATAGTATTATTAAGATAGTTTTTAATTAATGAAATTTTATTTCTTAAAACATAAGTAAAGTATGTAAATTTTTTATTGGCCAAAATATGAATTACCCCCAAGGTTTCCACCAAATTCCAAAGTGCCCCCACATAAGGTTTGCCCCGAAACCCGTCGATATTGCAAATTTTCGGTTAGCCCGGCGTGATGGCCGTTAGAAAAGTAAGGAATCCATCACATGCCTTGCACGAGGGGGGCAATTGGGTTTTCATCATATATACAAAATACTAACTAAAGGGGTCAAAGTGTCAAAAATTACTTAAATTAAAATTTCCTTCTTCCCTTCTTCATCTCGGCGGTGGTTCCAAGTCTGCTAGCTGGCATTAGGAAGTTTACAACCTTTCATAGCCATAAAGTCTTCCTCTTTCTCTTTACTTGATAAAGCTATGTCTGACTTTAGCCATACCTTCTTATTTTCCTCAACCCCACTCTCCATTCCCACCTTCCCTCTCTCTCACAATCCAACACCGCCGCCGAACCTCTCGTCGTATAGTACTTGTCTTCCTTCTCCAAGTGACACCCTCCTACTACTATTCTCCCGTCTCATCGTCCCCGTTTCAATTCTGTCACCCGAAAAAAGATTGTAGTAAAAGCTTTTCCTTCTTTTCCCGAAAATATGAACAAATTTTCATTCCTATTGTAGGTCTAAGAAAGACCCACCCACATCAAAATTCCATTTAAAGATTCAACTTTTCAGCCCAAAATTAGGGATTTCCTTGTTCGAACGGAACCATAATCCAAATGGGGAATAAAATTCTCCAAAATTTTAGTTACATGCCGACACCGGGTAAAAGGTTGAAAAGAAGAAGTTTCTTTCTCGAGCGGCGAAGCGAGTGATTTTCCGCGAATTCTACCGACATAAGATAGATCGAGAGATTTACGGGTCTCGCGCTCGAACACATCTAAGTCTCTTCCGATTATCCCACCGCACAACAAATCCGTTTCTTGTTGTTTACACCCTCTTTGTTGACTCTTCTCGGTCTTCTCCATCTCTACAAACACAACACCCCAAAAAACACAGTTAATAAATCATGATATTACAAGGTAAAGGGTATCCGAATTCAAATCTATGGCTTTTGCTTTCATTGATGTTCGAAAAATGGGCCTAGGCGCCTAGGCGCCCCAAACCGCGCCTAGGGCCATCGGGTAAAAATGCCGCCTAAGCGCCCCTCACGCCTAGTCGCCTAGCCCTAGCCAAATTGCATTTTTTATTTTTATTTTTAATTATTTTTTTCAAAAAACAGCATCGTTTTGGTTTAAAAAAAACAAGAAAACCTAAGTTAAGTAAGTTTGTTTTCCATATTTTATATGTTGTAGTATTGTTATTTTGTTTTAAAGTTTAAGTTTTGAAGTTTGGAATGATACTATTGAATTTGGTTTTAATTTTTTTACTATTAATCTTGTAATGTGATCATTATTTTTAGTTTATTTTGTCATATTTAGTTATTTACTATTGTTAAAGCAGGTATTGATTATTGAATTACATTTTAATTTTAACTTTTAATCTTGTAATGTGACCATTACTTTTAGTTTATTTGGTTATATTTAATTATTAATATTGTTGCGGCAAGTATGGTATAAATTTATAGTGTAATTATGCCTCAATTTCTAGACCATTAGGCCCTACAAGGAGCTAGGCCCTAGCGCTAGGCCTGCTACAGCGCCTAGCGCCCGCGATTTTTAGAACATTGCTTTCACCGAGAATTTAGAGTTTGGAACCATAGGGTAAATTGTATGAAAGGCAATTAGGGTTTGGAACCATACGGAGAGAAGAAGAAGGGAGAAGGAAATTTTAATTGAAGTAATTTTTTGACACTTTGACCCCATTTAGTTAGTATTTTGTATATATGATGAAAAGATCCATTGCCCCCCTCGTGCAAGGCACGTGATGGATTCGATTACTTTCTAATCATCACGACCGAGGGCTAGCTGGAAAAATTTGCAGATCGAGGCGGTTTCGGGACAAACCTTATGTGGAGGGGCACTTTGAGATTTGGTGGAAACCTTAGGGGTAATTCATATTTTGGCTTTTTTATTTGATTTAGTCACATGTTAAGCTTACATAAAAGGAAAGTGAACTCTGCTGGAAAAGAGGGAGTAATTAATATTTGACCGCCAACATTGTAATTCCTATTTTGTGCTTCATATTTTAAAAATACTTGCATTTAGTTTTATTAATTCTTTAATTTGGGTCACTCATATATGTTAAATCATTTATATTTACCTTAATTTCTATTCTTGCCTTTCTCAATTATCTTTCCAAATGTGGAATAAAAGCAAATATTATGAGCCTTAACGGTCTTCTCTTTAGGTTTCTTTGAGAGTAACATACTTCCTCGTAACCATCGTACGAACATTTCCTATGACCATTTAATGAGATAAAGTTGCGAATCGTGCTCGGGTTCCTTCTTCTTCGTCTTCTTTTTATTTCCTAATCAACGAATTAAAATTTACTAGTAATTAATATATTACACTAATAGATCGTATAGAACAAAAAAGGAAAAATGACCAATATCTTCTTTCCTTATACGCACTCAAATCCGTCTCTAAATATACGAATGGAGAGAGAGAGAGAGAGAGCTTGCAAATCGAACAAAATTATTAAGCATTTGCGAAGAATGGTATGGCGGTATTTTTCACTCAATGCTAATATATATATATATATATATATATATATATATATCTTTTCGTTTCTCGATCACTCTCTTATTTTCCTCTCGTAACGCAGGAGCTACTTAATATTGCGGTATTTTTCGCTCTATGCCTTGCTTCATTTGGTCCTAAGAATGGTATGGCGTCTACATTTACTGTCACAAACTTTGGTGCTAAAGGAGATGGGTCTACAGATGACACAAACGTAAACTATTCAATCATTTATTCCTTCGTATTTCGCCCTTCAACATTTGTTTCTTGACGAACAAGTTTTCTCCATGCAAAAAAATGAAATTGATATAGACTGATGTGTTTTTATTATTATGTTCTCCATCTTAAAGGCTTTCATCAAAGCTTGGTCAAGTTTCTGTGGAGATAGCTCATCGGAACCGACATTGATCGTACCATCGGGTCATACGTTCTTAGTGAAGCCCGTCCAGTTCGAAGGTCCATGCAGATCTTCAAAACTCCACATTCAGGTAATAATAAAACTTACGAAATAGTCTCTCTTTCTATTTTGATATTCACTTAAAAGGAGTCTTATTTCGAAAAGACTAAACATAGAAAGTTTGTATGTTTTCAAGTTTATCCGCATGACATTAAATTCGAAATTATGGGAACTATATATTTTAATCCTCGAAACTAAAATTGTATGAATATTTGGGCGAAAGTGAAATTAATGCCTTTGAGCTGGATAGGTATTAGGAAATATCGTTGCACCGAAGACTATCAATGGATGGACTGGTTGCGGCGGATCTGGCTTGTTTTGGATATATTTCTCGAATGTCAATGGTCTTATTATCGATGGATCGGGTCAACTTGATGGCCAGGGCACACTTTGGTGGAAGAATTATGTAAGTTTATTTTTGAAAGTATATATACTTAATTAGAATTTTTACTATAATAACTTAATTCTTTGAAGAACAGTTTATATGTATCATTACTTGGAATTAATGGATCGAGTACATACTTTTTTACAGGATAAGGCATCAAGTTGTAAACGGCCTTCGGTAAGAGAACTGCTTTGAAAATCTTCTTCATTCTAGCTAAAGATTTATATAGTCCCAAAGAAAGGAAATTGACTTCTTTTTGCTGTACAGACGGGAGTGTGATATTAGAGGGATTTGAAACCCTCTGTAGTGAAATTTTCATGTAATTCACGATTTCGATGAAGCTACCACATCAATCATCATTGAGGAAGATCGAAAGGCTCTAATAAAATCAATAGGCTTTGATACCATTTGTAACGGCAAGTATCCATCGCATGGCTAAACAGGAAGATGGCCAAAGTCATACGGGTTGGTCTAAGTGGTAATGGGTGACATCTAATAAAGCATGATAGTAAATGTGGGATATACAATTATCACAATATTCATTGCAAAAGAAAGCATATCCATTATAAGAAATAATAGTTGATTTTCCTAAATAAAATTACAAAAATTATATAGGCTTGAAATTGCAGAGGTCTCGGATTCACAATGTAGAACCAGGTTAGAAAACAGTTAAATTGAGGTTTCATTTGGTTTATTAGTAATAATGTATCCTTTCGAAGTGTCCATAATTCACACACACACACACACACACACACACATATATATATATATATATATATATATATATATTGCTTGTTGTCGATCTTATGATGCAACAAGGACATAATTGAGTTTGAGAGTTTGAAATTAGATCAGTATGTGTTGAGAACTATTGGGCCTTGTCAACCCGAAAAGCTATCATTCGGGTTTGAGAAGGCTCAATAGCACCGAATATGATATTAGAGTTCAAGTTACAACATCTCCACCCGTGTTTTGGAGATCAAGTTGTTGCTAATACCAACCTAGGCCCGTTATGTAAGGGGAGAATGTTGAGTTATTATTCCACATCGATTATATAGAAGGACAAGTGCTTGGTTAATTAAGCTAGCTTTTGGTCTCGAGAAAAACCATTAGCCCCTATAATGTTAATAACGAAAACTCATTTTAGAATTCGATCGGTACTTATAATATGGTTACAACCATGTCAAGGAGGAGTTAGCGTAGTGCATGTTAGTGGGTTATGTTAGTGGATTAGTATTAAGCATGAAGTTAGTTAATTATGCATCATGTTATATAGTTAGTTAATTAGTGGAGATCGTGCCTTAAGGTCATGTCTTTAGCATATCTCATTCTCGTTGTTAGTGTTGCTATATAAGACTATAAATAGTCTTAGCTTCATTGAATAAAATATGAACAAAATTTTCAAGTCTTCCCTCTCTAATTACCCTAATCATATTCCTTTAGTCATTGTTTTTGTTCTTCTAATTATGTTCGTATCAACTTACTACATGGATTGCAATTTTGTAGGCTTTGCATTTTAATGAATGCAATGGACTTCACTTAAGTGGAATAACACTTCTTAATAGCCCACGACAACATATCGGGGTCCATAGGTGTAACACTGTGGATATAGGCCATATCTACATATCTTCACCGGAGTACAGCCCAAATACTGATGGTATTGAAATCAGTACCTCGGCCCATGTTAATATTCACGACTCTAATATCAAATCTGGTAATTTAATTTCAATTATTCATATTTTAGTCGTACTCGTGTTCTTGAATTGATTACGTACTAACTAAAGCGACTTCTAAATAAAACAGGTGACGATTGTGTGGCCATTAATGGTGGATCATCCGATATCAATGTTACGGGGGTGAATTGCGGACCAGGTCACGGAATAAGGTAATAACTATATATATAGTAACTATTCCCTTTTTACTTTTGTTACATACGTTTTAAACTTTTCCATTGATTAAATTGAATATATCTTCACAAGAATTGACCTTTCTAATGGTATTTTTTTTTTTTCTATCTCTCTTTCTTTTTATGATCATGAACTCAACTAGTATTGGAAGCCTTGGAGAAAACAAGGTTCGAGATACCGTGGAACAAGTACGTGTTATAAATTGCAACCTCACTGCAACCAAAAATGGAGTAAGAATCAAGACGACACCGGTAATAGCACGAACCAAGAATAAATATAAAAATAAAGTCTCTCTCTCTCTCTCTCTCTCTCTCTCTCTCTCTCTCAACGCACACATGCACAAGGGAAGGTTTTATTGATACATCGTGTTCTTCGTATTTAGGGTGGATCAGGATACGCTAAGCAAATCTTATTCGAACAAATCCACCTTGTAAACGTGAAGAACCCTATTATCATCGATCAACATTATTGCGATGGGAAACATTGTCTTGTAAGTTTATATATGTTTTAGAAGCGTGTTACTTCGATTGGTTGATTGTAATAAATCACTCCCACATCCAAGAAAATAAAATAAAATAGTTCTAGTTGAAGAGTCAAACGTTTTAAAACCGCGTCTTTATTCTTCTTTAGAACTTTTAAATTGTACTAATTGGGAGTAGATTATTTAATTTGTTTGTATATGATGTAAGATAAACATAGTTCATTTATGTGTATAAGTAAAACGTTCCTTTGGTTTATGACATGGGTACAGGAGGAAGTTGCAGTACAAGTAACCTCTGTGACATACAGAAACATAACGGGAACTTCGGCCTCGCAACTTGCGATCAATATCGACTGCAGTGAGAACGCACATTGTACCGACATCACAATGGATCATGTTTCCATAACAGGATCGGGTGTTCAAGCCTCTTGCAAAAATGCCCGGGGACATTTATTTCAACCTCGCCTAGTGTTATCTGCCATTAACATATTCCTTCAAGAGCTATTATCATCTAGTTAAGCCAGTTGATCACATTTAATAGTTTTCAATTAGGTAGCGTTTGTTTTCATTATTTCTACGTCTGAATGGAGTAATTATAATTAATGAAGGGTTTGAATAATGATGCCATTTTCATTCTACTATAACTATTTGAGTTCCCCTAATGAGCAATTAGAGATGTTAAACGGGCTAGCCCTAGCGGTTTAACTTGTAAACGGGTTGTGGCCTAACGGTAATGATACCCAATTTTTTTGGTCACTAATATTGAGACTAACCCTAACCCTAGCGGGTTTCGGGCTAAACAGCCACTAGGGCCACGATTAAAGATATAATATAACAATATTTTGAAATAGTGAATCGATAAATCATTCATTACTTTGATAGTTTCTTATGTTTTTCAAAAGAAATATAAACTAGACATTTTTTACATCGATGTCTTATAATTTCCAACTTGTTATTCTCAAAATAAATAATGTAATAGCTCTACTTAGTAGTTCTTTCCAATATTTTTGTTTATATTTCGATATTTATTCAGTATACAAAAAGACATGTAGTGAAAGGATAAATGTGTTTGACTTTAGATTAAAGGTTGTTGATTTTATTCTCATAGTGGTTATTTTACGTATCTCCTAAACTTTTTATTACAATTAATATTACGTTGTGGCAACACGAAACTCAGCGGGCTTTGCCTAACGGGCCATGGTTAAAAATGGCTTGATTTTAAACAGGCCATTTACACTTACTATTTCGGTTTAAGCATACGGCCTGCAGTAGCCTTTTTTTTCTCTATGAGCAATGTTACACTTACAATCGAGAGTTTCTAGAAAGTGGTTTTAACTTGTAATCAAAGACTACAAAGGATACTTAAAAATTATAATTTCTATCTGGTTTTAACTTGTAATCAAAGACTACCAAAAGGATACTTAAAATTATAATGGGTCCACTCTATCTGTATATAATATCTTGTTACATATCATGTGAAACATTAGTTTATATCAAACTAGTTGGATCCATAATTGTCAGATACTTACATCACTCGAGTGTGACCTCTAGCTAGTAGTCATCCATTTATCATGTTTTGAAATAACATACTATATGTGGGAGTTTTTAATGGTTATTATATCTCTCCAATCATCATAATTACTATTATTCATTAGATCAAAATTTGATAACTAAGATTTAATGGTTAGTTAGAAAATGTAATTAATGCAAATAGATGAGTCATTTAATGTAATTAATCTTAACTTTTGATTTTTGATCCAATGATTAATATAAAAGTAACTATAGATGGTTAGAGAGAAGAAATAACAATTAAATGATTCACCTACTTGCATTAATTATATTTTTCAACTAACCATTTTTCAACTAACCATTAAATCTTATCCATCGATTTTTGATGTAATGAATAATAATAATAATAGTAACAATTTAATGTAATTTTTAACTAACTATTAAATCTTAGCCATCTATTTTTAATGTAATGAATAATAATAATAGTAACTATTGATGATTAGAGAAATATAGTAATCATTGAAAACTCTCATATATATATATATATATATATATATATATATGGGAGTATTTAATGATTTTTTTAATCATCAATGGTTACATTATCAACCATTGGATCAAAAATTAAAGGTTGAGATTTAATGTTTAGTTGGAAAATGAATTAAATTTCAATCTTTGATTTTTTATCCAATGGTTGATAATGAGTGACCATTGATGGTTAAAAAAAAAGTAACCATTAAATATTTCCCGTATATATATATATATATATATATATATATATATATAAAATGTGCAAGAAAAGATTCTAAAGTATGAAGGTATTTGGGATTCAGTCCCGAACCTTTTGCATTTTGACTTAAAGTCCTTAAAGTTGATTAATATTTCATTCATATCCCTACGACTAACTCCATTTATTTTTGTGCCGTACGTAGCTATGTGTAATAAAATGGGTAAATTACATTATCACTTAAACAGAATAAGCTTTAAGATAGAGCTAGTTTATGATATCTTAAACTCAAGGATTACTTAAGGCAATCCAAAAAGATGGGGCCTCACCTCACCTAGTCATACATAAATACTTACTAAATTTTTGTGTCCGTGCCATGTACGGTGTCGATGGAACCGAATCAATATATACTCAAGATTAAGGTATGCTCAATGTACTCTAGGAGGTGAGTACGGCTAAATGACACGAAAATTAAGAAATGGAAAAAAAATTAAGAAAACCAATGATGAAATATTGCAAATTAATAATAAGAAAAAGAATCAAAATGTAACAACAATATTGTATTGATTTCTTAATAACGACAACTTAGTCTTCTTCTAGAGGCTCTTGTTTCACAACATTTGGTTTAGAGCGAGCGCAATAACTTTTTCATTACTTTTACGCACGTAAGACAAAGAAGATTTATTTTACTATATTTTATGCATATGAGTCGATTAATTAAAATATCACAAAAACATATTGCTTCATCTACAAAACTTGGATCCTTCCAAATAAAATAAGGTATTTAAACCAACTGCAATCAGTACAAAAGGCACAAAAGAATATTTTCAGACCCTCTGATTAAAGATAGTGAAGATGAAAACAATTTTCCTAAAATAAACCACTCATAAAGATTATTTACTTCACATCCCATTGAAATATTAAATCATGGAAAAGATTAATATAATAAGAATCCATAAACAATAGAATGAAAAAGACTATATCATATTCAATAAAAAATGCTATAGTATTTTAAACCAGGTTGAGCGCACATGACATCTTGACACATAAGCTATTTTGTAATTTTTTTAACTATTGTAAGGCATGGCTTCTTTTGGATGTAAAATCTTTTTGCATCGGTGATTACCAATCTAGTTTTCTTTTACCCATTTCTTGCGCTCTCATATTCCGAGAGAGCCCTTTACTTGTATCTCATATTCCAAAAGGGGAAAGAAATTAACATTTTCACTTTAGAGATTAGCATCTTGGTGATGTCTTTCTCTTTCAACCACAAATGCAAGCGCATGAAATCAAACCGAATCGATTCATAACATAGAGAGAGAGAGAAGACGAACCAACCGAATGCTTTTGATTTCTCGATGAATCAATTTGGTGCCATGGGTTTGAAATAAATTGCCGGAGAGAATCGAGTGGGAGGTGTGTAAGCAGCAACAATTTCAAACAAATCGGTTTAGGAACAAAAACCAATTTCAAACGATCGGGTTAGGAACAAAAACTAATGCACACAGTCAACTCATGTGACTTTATAAAAATGTCGTAAATATTAAGTCCAATAACCAATTAGAGGTGTCATCAATCTAATGCACACATAGTCTAACCCGACCACGAGATGATTACCAAGACCAATAAAAATACTCCCTCCGTCCCTAAATTATTATGCAGGTTGACCGGCACACGGATTAAGAAAATTCAATTGACTTGATTATTAATATTGGAATAGTATTGAAAAAGTGTGTTGTTTCCTTTAATGTCCATGTGTATGTGGCCCATAATTAAAGTAGGAAGAAAAAGTAAGGGTAAAATAGTAAAAGTGATGTTCTAAAAGGAAAGTTTCAAACAAGACAATTATTTTGGGACGGACGAAAAAGGAAAGGAAGACAATAATTTAGGGACGGAGGGAGTATCAAAACTAATTGAGTTTCATAAGACCAATTAAAAAATTTGCAAAAACCATAATTGACAATTACTATTTTCTATTTGAAACAAAATTCATTCTTTAAGGCTTATGAGTTACGCACGATTAATAGAATACAATATACTAAGAATAATCAACACTAAAAGCTCAATAGTAGAATAAAAACACAAAAATTGTTGTTTCAAAAGTCGTTCTTTCTTAATTATCTAACGGTATTCTTAGTAGGCAACAACCTATATTCTAACGTATTTCTCAAAGCCTCCAACCAAACAAACTTTCCAACTCTAACTCATCACATTTTTAATAAATGCACTAAAAATTCATCTATAAAAGCTCGCTTAAAATTTTCATGATTTTCATTGGGGTATATCAAATTATCAATTAATGTCAAGGGGGTGCAAAAACAAACTTGAAATCAATAACTACATAGTGTAAACCTTTACATTGCCAAAAAAATCAACTATTACCATATGACTCTGGATTAAAAGTAATCAAAATGAAAAGAAAAGAATTTCTAAAATCAAAAGCTAAGAATAAAAATCTTTAAAGAGATAGAGTGATAGCTTTTTACCTGGAAACGACTTAGAAAGTCAATAGCATTATGCTCCTGGTCAGGATCAATACACTCCCTTAATAAAGCAATTGAATGAAGGATTCAAAAGCAAAGCCAAGGTCGAATGGAAAGAGGCAAGGTTATGGATAAGTGGCACTTTTAGAGAGAATATTCATGTCATTCATATAACCACAATCCCCAGAAAATTTCATAAATGGAACTGATTGTATAACTTAGAAGATGACCAAAATAAAAATGAAAAACAGTCAAAACATTATAACCATTGAGATTCTATCTACCAATCAGATACGAACTATATATCACAAATTTCTCTGTGCTCTGTCTTTTCAATTATAAAGAGCCCACAGTTACAAAATAAAAATCTAAACTTTCACAAAATTCAGATAATAATATACTTGGAACAAAAATTTATATTTATTTTTATGACTTACGCTATGCTATTAATATTTCGAGTTTTACTCAAATATTCTACTGTATAGTGCAATAAATATCGTATATGCAAGTAAAAAAATAAATAATACTTTGTGTGTCTTGGTTAAATATCATGAGGATGTACTGTAGTTCTTTTAAGGAAGAATCAAAAGACTTGTTACAAACCAAAGGCCAACATGTGGATGCACTATTCACAAAACAAACGCAAGTGCTTAACCTACGACTTGTGTAACCAAAGCAAAGGTGAGCTTCTGATACTATTTGAAGTAACAATTAAACTCAGCTAAAAGCTATGCATCACAATAACTCATGTAAAATCTTAAGCTCTTTGATAAGAGCCCAATAGTATCTCTAAAGCTTAACATGCGTTACCAACATATTGATTTAAAATCGCCTTCGCATAATATAGTAAAATTTTAATATCAGATCTTTACAGCAGTTCTTAGTCATAGCTAGTTCTCTTCTCTAATGTTTTCAACTGATTATTCAAGGGAAAATTTGCACACTTCATACTCAAACATGGTTGTACTTCCACTTTGATCCCGAAATTATTGATAGACCCTTTTAGTCACTGCACTTTTGGACTCTTTCAGTCTTTGTCTCGTCAGTTTTCATGGATAGTTAAAAAGGGGAAATTTTCATTTCAATGTTGCATCATAAAATAGAAATAAAGTTGTATCAGTTGGTCATATTCTCTACAATGCCACCTATCTCTTTCACATCTGACCATACATTGCTCGACTTTACTTGAACTCTAGCACCACCTACTACTATCTATCTCTCATTCCTATTGCTTTTCCACCCTTGTGCGTTATGAGAAACAATGTCGTTCAAGGCAACAGACAGGATCATCTGCCATGAACACTTGCTACTTCAAGTACATCAATAATACATACATCCCTCCCTTCGCCAAACTCTATCCGCTATGCACAACATCTAGTATCACTCAAACTCCAAAAACATCACGCCCTCAAAACTCCCACTCACTTCTGCTCATCCCCTATTCACATACCAGTCCCTTTAACCTCTAACTGTAATTTCTTTTTTTTCTTTTTTGACATTAAGCCTTAAATTTGTAACATGATGTTAGATGTATAGTCCAATTCTAATCTTAGCCTAAAGAACCTTGTATCTTTCTAAGAGTACTAAAATTTTATGTTCTTTGAACTTTTCTCTACGTAGCTTTTTTTTTAATTCATTTTTCTCTTCTACTTTTTTAAGCAAGCAATGAAATCATCTAACGCAGGGTATCTACATCCTATCGGACATCTCTAATGGACCACCTACATTAAGTTGATGAAACCTGTTTCGATTTAGTATTTAGTTTGTCATTCCATCAAAAAGAATAAAAGAATGAGGATTTGCATCCAAGAACATTAAGAATTCACCAAAAGAACCCTTGTATCTTTCCAAGAGTACTAAAATTGTGTTCTTAGAACTTTTCTCTACGTAACCTTCTTTTTGTTCCTTTTTTCTCTTCTACTTTTTTATTCCGTTTCCGTTTTCTGTTAACTAAACTTAATTCCATATAAATTTGTAGATTCAGCAGAATTATAGAGGAGCAACAGGGTATCTATTGTTTGTTTTGAGGGTTCATCACCAGGTGAATGGAAATTTGGATATCTAAGAATTCGTCGTCGTGCTACTCCTAAGAAAAATGTTTTGTTTTCTATGAGATACTACTATTCGGTGCTTAAGCACATTGAGACTTGCAGTAATAGTAATTGTGCCTAGTGTACCAAACTGAACTTGCAACATCAAAATAAGGATTTCAAAGTTGTGTCTTTCATCTTGCAACTGCCTATTGAATTGCACAGTACTATAATTTCATGAATTGGGATAAAGAAAAATCCAAACCCCAAAAGAAAACAAAACAAAACAAATTGAAAATTTCAAAAGTATAATTATTAAATTGATGGGTGAGGAAAAAAGAGAAAAAAAAAAACAAAGAAACTGGGGAGATTTTGATGGGGTTGGAGGAACTGACGTGTAAAAGTCGTAGGGGATGGATAAAGATCAACAAACACATGAAAGTTCTTTATGCTCTGCCAAGAATTTAAAGAACAAACAATTTAGTAAGTTTCACAAAAACAAAAAATAGGGAGAGCTCATGTGGCTGGGGTGGACGGGTCTTGGTGGATGGACGGTGAGTGATTTTTCAGCTATAACGGTTGGGGTGGGAGCGAGAAAGATTTAGAGCGAAGATAACCACCTTCGCATGTGCAATCCTAGATTAGATATCCCACCGGTAGAGATTTAGTAACTCAGTAAATCTGAGCCAGTAATTGTCCTGAGTCAATTGTACACGTACGAACCCCCTTGTATTGTATTATAGATAAGTTTTTGCATGCTTCTAGAATGTGTATTTGTAAACTAAAAATAGAAAATAAAGGATAGATTACACCGATCGCCCCTGTATTTAGACTCTTTTTTTTATGATCTCTTAACTTAGACTTTCCTCGTGCATGGTTCAAAGTACAAGTTTTTGCTTGCTGCTTCATCCTTGAGGCGTTGTTAAGAAATATTCCCTCCCTTAATTATTGATCATGTTTGAATTTTTTTAGTCAAAAATTATTTTTCAAATGAAAACTTGACATACATATTTTACTATTAGTGTTTTATGATTTTTAAAAAATTTAAAAATAGAAAAATAAATGTGATAAGAAACATGGGTATTAAGTTCACAATTTCAAATATTAGGAGCCTAACTTTCTGTTCTTTTATTCTTCATGAATATCCTCTATCTTGTTCATACTCAAACCCCAAGTAGAATCGTTGGTTCTCCTCAATCCACCTAAATGCTTGATGAAATTACCCAGAAATTTACACATTCAATAAAAAAAACAAAATAAATAAAAAAATAATTGATATCAAATACCCATAAACGACTTATACATTGTTTGTTTATTAAATAGTGGAGTGTTACATATATGGTAAAAATTGTAAAGAAATTTTTTGAGTTTTGATACTGAATTGAATCCACGTTTTGTTTAGTTTTCCAACAAGCTTATATGTACAAAAAAAATACTTGAAGACACTATTCATGTGAATTTGACAGAAAGTTACAACTTTAATAAATTTAAGGATTAATATACAATTTGGTCCCTGAACTTACCAACTTTTCCTACCTAGGTTATTGTACTTGAAAATTTCCTAAATTGGTACTTGAACCGAGGTTTTGGGCTCTCATTTAATCCCTCAACCGACTTCCGTCGCTTGAGCCATTAGTTTCTTAATTTTATGACAAAATTGCCCTTAGCTAATGTTGATATTAATCTTACGTGGACAATTATGCTGAGATGAATTTTTTTTGGCAAAAATGAAAATATAAATAGAAAAAAAAAGAACTAATCTTAGGAAAAAGGATGTAACAAAAGAAGAAGACCACTTGTCGATGAACCATGGCCCCATTTCCAAAAGATGTGGACTTTCTTTGTGGGGGGTCAAAGGAAAGATTCAAAGGAGAAAAAGCTACGGAAAAAAGAATGGCCACAGTAATACCAACAACGGTCTCACCCCACCATTGATGTTTTTCAATCCCAAATATTTCGTAACCATCCAATCCATGGAAGAAGAACCCGATTGAAGCTCGAAGACTCTCCAGCAAAGCTACTGGAGTATCTTAGACAATTGAGTCGATTCAAAGAAACGTCCCCGACTAACCTTAAGTCGTC
>JACONP010000231.1:0-27212 GCA_016624345.1 Platycodon grandiflorus
TTGGTCATTTTATAATTTTTCCCTTAATAAATGGGAGAAAATATTCCTAACACTTTTGTTACTGCTTGTCAGTCTGGCATGGTCATAACTGTTTAACATAACAAAATTGAAAACTCAAAAAAAATATTCAGTGTTTTTAGATCATTACATCAGTTGTTAATTTTGGTTAAAAAGTTGCCCAACTAAACTAAATGGTGGATTCCTATTGATATGTAGCTGATGTAAAGAACTAAGACGACTGAATTTCAATAAAATAGAGGAAAACCATTTACTACTACTAGTAATTACATATGAAGCCCCAAGATGACTTTTGTTCGGTATGGCGACAGCTTGGCACAACCGTAACCGTTAACTTGACAATCTTGCATAATCTCAAATCGCACGGTCGTAACCGTGCTTTTGATATCCAGAAAGTGCGGTAAAGGAAAGCAAAAAAAGAGAGCCGAGCTACTTTCCTTCCTGCATTTGATGTGTGTTTGAATGACGAGAAAATTTTGCAATCGCTACAAACATTTTCCTGCAGAAAAAAACTTTCCTACATATTATTTCTTGTGTTTCTAGTTGCATTTTGTATCGTAAGAAAGTTATAATTAAATTTTCGACATTTTTCTTTTTAAGTCAGTTTGATCAAAGTGTTTTTAAAATGCAACGTTTAAAAATACAGTTTTCAAAACGCTACATTTTAAAACGCAGTTTTTTTTTTATAAAGTATTTGAGATATCACTTTAAAAGCGATTTCTTTTTCTTAGCAGCGTTTTGCCTGCGTTTTGAAAAAATATAGTAATTAGGCGTTTTAGCGCTTGCGTTTTAAAATACGATTTTTCTGGCAGCGGCGTTGAAACGTAATTTTTGCAAATAATCTTCGTTTTATCCCGTTTTTAACAAAATAGACGACCAAACGTGCTCTTAATTAAATACATGCAGAAAAATAACTTTTCATTCATTTTTTTCTTCAATTTATTTTACCATAAGTTTCTCAAAAATTATTTTTCTTGCATAAATTTATCGACATTCAAACGGAGCTTGATAAAAAGAAAGGTTCAAAAATTGGACAGTACAGAAAGTTCATCCCACTTATTTAAGTGTTTTGGGAATGGAGGAGATTTAACGAAAAATCTCTGTTCGTTGCACGTCAAAAAAAGAAATTAATAGGAGAATAATGTGAATTCAAATGACATTATTTCTTCTTCATAATAAATGCCGCAATAAAGAATATTTTTGTCCTTTACTTACCCTCCACCTTCGTAAATCGCCAGGTTGTATTTGTCGAAACTCAATCATACTGTACGGATTCAAAAAAATTATTAAATTCCCAGCTCATTGAAACTTAATCTTACGTGAATCGTTTTGATAATTAAAAAATTAAATTTAATTAAATTTTTTAAAAATCGAGGAGCACTTAGCATAAGCACTAAACTACTTATATACGCTAAATGCATTTCCCGACAAAATAACTAATTTCTTTCTCTTTTATATATAGAAAATTTTTAACTTAAAATTCTAACTTTCATTCTTCGAATGTGTATGTTTTTATATATTTTCTATTAAATTTAATTTTTTGCTCGGTTGTTTGCTTCTATTGTTTATGTTTTTGACATATTTTTTCTTAAATATGTGTTTTTTTGCTTTATTATTGTGTTATAATATACTCCCTCCGTCCCAAATAAATGCTCCTACTTTCTATTTTGGGTTGTCAACTAATGTTCCTAAAGACTTTTGAGCTTTATTCTCTACCATTCTTCCTAATATACCCTTAAGGTTTCATTTAATATAATACATCCCAAAGAAAACCAATTATTTAGAATAGTTGAAATCAATTAATGTTCATGTATTATCGCGAACACATTTTAAAGCACATTATTAATTATGTTTCTCAATTCCGTGTTTTATCCAATATAAACATTTATTTGACGGATGGAGACATTTAAAAAAATGAAAATCGATGGATGCACGCTGAGTCTGGCGTATCCCTAATCTTCATTTTTCAATTCTTGCACTTTTACACCTTAAATTTGTAAATTTTAAAAATATTGCACTTTACCCCCTGAATTTGTTAATTATTTTTTATTTTGGTATCGTGCAAATTTTTATTAAGTTAAACAATTTAACAAAATTAACAAATTCAAGGGGGTATAGTGCAATTTTTAAATTTTTTTTATAAATTCAGGGTGTAAAAGTGCAACAAATGAAAAATGAAAAACAAGGGGGACATGCGCCGCATGTCTAAGGGCCATGTCCCCAAGGGTCCATGCACATATCCAATATATTTTTTTTTGGTTGCAAAAATGTATATTATAACAGACGATGACAAATTAGTAATTTCACCGAGGGGTTATATTTAGCGTATAGGGGGTTGCGTGTAGCGTCTCCCATACTTAATTGAGACCAAGGTGGTAAGCATTCGGAACTTCTATACTTGAGATTTTTTTCTCCATTTGTTTCAATTGAATGTGACCTCTGTTAGCCTTTGAATGATTTACTTAAAACCATTCTAACTTATTTTGGAATCAATGTGATCAGCCAACTTAAGTCTGCTGATGACTTAAGTTAGCTGATGACTGATTTACTTCACAGTCGACTGATTCTACCTTAAGTCAGTGATTGATAATGACTTAAATATTTTTAAGTCAGTCATTGATAATTGACATAAGTCAATAATGTTCTTGACTTATTTCTTATGTAAGTTTACTAATCTTCAACGGAAACTTCCTTGATAAGCTTCCATAGCTACATTTTAAATTTGTGTCAGTACATTATGTGCTTTAAATACAAACATGCTTTATGCTTTATATTAAATATTTTCTGAGACACTTTCCGTTCTAAGCTTTGCTTTATATTTTAAAATGAAAAGACAAGTCATACCTATCTCTTCTGAGATAGCTCAAAACTCAAGGAGAGTTGTACGCTTTGACTCCAACGTCTATAGATCATTTAATGCAAAGTCAAAAACTTCCAACGGCCACAAACTTAGCTCTTTCTATATAAAGCCTCAGAAGCAACAAAGAACACTCTACACCCAACTCTTACAACATTCGAAGCATTCAAGAATTCAAAGCATTTATAACACTTCAAGAATCCTTGAAGCTTCAACATTAAAAAGCAAAATACTTTGAACATTTATTGTTTATTCTCTTTTTTGTATTTGCCTTTAAGTTCAATCATTGTATTAAATCCCTCCTAACTACTTAGTTTTTGAGAGATCATTGATTGTAATACACGAGATTGATTTGTTCCCATTAAACATTCAATCTCCATATTCATCGGCCTTGTTGTACATGATCCATTAGTGATCATTTAGGATTATTAATATTAGCGCACTTTAAAATTCAAGTTTGATCAACATGGTAGTGGACGTAGCAGCTTTTCATATTGTATCATTCTACATCTCGTGTTCATCTTGCTTTTATTACTTGTTATATTTTGACCAATTGATCAAAGCTTTAAATATTGTCAAATTACTTAAAGTCTTAATCGGTCAAGAGACAAATTTCAATCAAGTCTTGTTTATCGCTTGATTCTTTAAACATAACTGATGAGTTGGTGATTTTAGTAAAACATATTTTCGCTACCAAAGTTTTACAAGGTTTTTAAACTTTATAAAAAAATTAGAATTATATAATTATTTGGTCCTCGGCTTTATCAAATTTATGCGTTTGGTCCCTCTAAAAAAATGCAATCGGTCACTCGACTTGCATTTCTTAAGAGATTCCTCCTTTCCTCCGTTAACGTCTATTTTTCGTTTATTTTTAAAAAATACCCAAACTACCCTTAATGCTTCCCTTCGAAAGAAAACACCCCTCCACTAACCCTAATCTTTCTCTCTCTCATCTCTTCAATAGCATCGACTAAACATACCCATTATGAGATCAACATCATATCCAAACACGGCCTTAAATGAATAATGAAAAAAATGGATAAATGATTTATATAACCGATCCAACGAACAAGACAAAAACCCAGGGGAGTTGAACTTATGCATCATTGCCGATCCCGAGGTTGAGAAAGGCGTAGAGGCGCGATTTGAGAATTGAGATCGTCGAAATCAAGCGCGCAAGAAGCGGCGAATTGCACCGATCAATGCCGGGTCGTCCTCGCCTCTCTTCTTTGCCGCCTCCTCACTTCGGTGGCCCCCACTGACGTCGCCGTTTTCGTTGCGCACTGCTACTGCCTTCACTACTTTCTTGAACTCCTCCAACTTTTCCTCTTTCTTCTTCAACTCCTCGTCTTCCGGCTCCGACAACTTCTCGAATGCTTCGCCGGGTTTATTCCTTTTCTGGCTGAAGAGGAGGGTAAGTTAAGGTTAAGGAAATGGTCAGCGATGGGGGCTAATGTTGGCTGGATCTTGATGAGGAGGGTAAGTGGACTTGAGGCAAATATAGGCAACGACTCGTGCACAACCTTAACCTTCTTGTTCTTCTTCCTTCTCTTCCGTTTATAAACCCTAATTGTGCAAAATTACACGTTATAGAGGTGAGGGGGATGCATTTATAGAGTTGCGGATCGGAGATCGCCAATTCCAATATGTCAGGTTGGTTGATGGAAGATGGAGTACATCAACAATTTGCGAAAATGGATTTGATGCGGTCGAAAAATGACCTTCGTTCAACTCATCATCCTCATCGAGTCCGCTCACGGTAAAATTTTTGTTGGTTAGATTTCGAAATGGGCGCTATTGACATGCTACTTTGATTCTAAGATTGAAATGAACGATTCATTCATGTATGAAATTGGCTATTTTCAAATTTGGTTGAAGTTTGTATTGGCGTTCGTTTATAACGACAATCTTTGCGTATGCTGAGTAAGTCGACTGAATTGGATTGTAATTGGTTGCGTATATGCTTGGTTGTTTGTTGGGTTAGATTTTGGGGATCTCCATTAAAAACAGGGGAGGAGGAGGAGGAGGTTGAGAGAGATGAGGAAATAGGGAAAAGAGGAAGAAAAGGTAGTTTGGGTATTTAAAAAAACAAACGGAAAAAGACGTTAACGGAAGAAAGGAGGAATCTCTTAAGGAAATGCAAGTGAGTGACCAGTTGCATTTTTTTAGCGGACCAAACGCATAAATTTGGTAAGCGGGGACCAAATAATTATATAATTCAAAAATTTATAAGGCTATTCACCCCTATCTTTATCGCTAAAGTGGACCTACAACTTCTATAGTTGAGACTTTTCTGTGTGGTCCAATTAATGGTGACCTATCCATTTGAATTTTGTTTTTGTTTTTTTTTTTTAATGTGGTTCCGGTCATGTCTTTCACGTTTTAGTAATCTAGTAAGTAATTTCAATGGGAGGTCTTAAATCTGACAAAGTGGTAAATATAAACACTCCCAAATGAAGTTACTATTTTATCCATATTTTTGGTAAAAATTATATTTACAAGTGTTATAAATACAAAATAAATAAATAAATAAATAAAAATAGAAAATTAGACAAGCCGCCGCCTGGCGGCCATATTCCAACATCCACCTAGACTAGGTGGTCATTCATTATCTGTCGGTTTTTTTTTAACTTAACTATGGAATTCGTTAAACTTTTAACGGAAGATGGAAGAGCCACCACCTCTAGGCGGCCATCACGGAAGAGCCGTCACGCCTAGGTGGCCATCCCAAATTCCACCCTTAGGGGATCCATTTGCGCTAATACAAAATTAAGAGGATTTTGGTAAATACTCATTTACATCAAATGAGAGGCAAAACATTAGTATTTTTTTAAAAAGGGTGTTGTATTTAGTACTTTTGAGGTGTTATATTTAACACCTATAATTTCAATATGTACATGTCTACTTGCTAAACTATTTACTAATAGTAGATATATTCAAAATCGTAAAATACTAATTTTGTTAGTGTTTACAGTTTGGCATGATTTAAAACTTTTGTTTCTGCTTGACAACCTGGCATGACCATAACCATCAACTTAACAAAATGAGAGAAAGCATTCTTAAAACTTTTGTTAGTGTGATACTCTGGTGGACGATCGTAACGGTTAACATCACAACTGTAACCGTTAACTTGACAAAATAGAAGAAGAAATCTCAAATTGCAGTAACCGCGCTTTTGATATCAGCAAAGTGCGGTAAAAGAGATCGCTTCCTGCATTTGATGTGTGTTCGAATGGCCTGAGAAAATCACTGCAAACACTTTCCTGCAGAAAAAACTTACCCAGATCTTATATCTTGTGTTTCTAGGAGCATTTTGTATTGTGAGAAAGTTATTAACTACAGTAAAATTTCTGACATCTTTCTTCTTAATTACTAAATAGATGCAGAAAAATAATGCTCCACAATACTGATCCACATTAAGTCTAAAACTAATTTTCGCTCGATACTCAACTTCCACTAGCTCGAAAGAATACTTACAACCAAATTTAGAAATCTACAAAAGCAGTTAGAATTCCAAATATTACACTACACGAATATGACTTTAAATAATTTATGAGTACTATTTTTAGCTAGTGTTGATGGAACAAAAGCAACAAAAACATGTCAAGAAATAATTACATCTTCAATACCAATTCAATTTGGTTATGGAATTTGTAGGGATATGCAGTTTTTGTTTTTTTTTTTCAAAAAAAAGCATCAATAAGAAAAACATTACTTCGAATTGAAATTTCAGTCTAAGAAAATGATTCTACTACTTTTTGTAAGCATATGAATTTCTTTAGGCTATAGGCCAAGCTGCCCTACTTTTATTCTGTTCCCTTTTGTTCTTTTGAATGTCAAAAGTGTGCGATTTTCTATGCTTTCTTTTGATTCCTTTTGGTAAGCAACATTTGATCTGATTGCACACTAATTATTATATTAAGCATAGTTTTCAAGGTAATGAATTGAGGGTTTTGGACCAAACTCTTTGGGAAACCCCCAATCTTGTTCCTCACTTTCGACAATTGTGTTTTGTTGACAGTGATAGACATTTACGCCTTCAAATATTCTATTTTACTCCCGATCACACTTCGATTATCTACACGATCGCAGGTTTTGGTGACCACGTCGGATCCACGTGTGTTGCTAGCTCAGTCGGGCGCCGGCTCTCAATAGGCGTCGTTTGTCGGGACAAACCGTCGTGAGAGTGATGGTTCTGTGATGAGACAGCAAAGAACACCGTCAAGGATGTCGGGGTTGCCCGACTATCTCCCTCCGTGAGTAAGTATCGAATAAGGTCTGGATAATATATGGATAATGTAGTCTTTTAATGCTTGGGCATTCAACACAATAAATATGAGAGTTCGAGTGTTTTAGCAATAAATGGTTTCTCGGTATTTTGATCTCTTTAGAGTAAATGCGACTTGGTTTTAATGAAGGAATGTTCTTCTTTATATAGCCAAAGATGGCGTGTATCGGAGGGTTTTCAAGTGAGTCACCCGGTTTTCGGGGAGGTGGTAGAAGAGAACCCATCCCTCGGCTACTTGAGGGGCAGAATGGAAGCTTCCGTGCAGGGGAATGAGGAGAAGCCATAAATCTACTGTATTACTTGGTTGTGAAGAAATCTCTTTTCTTAGCCGGAAGGTCTTTGCCTCTTCCAGGAATGGCGACACGCCGCCGCATTAAATGCACGATGTTGACTTAATGCAGAGGACAACACGGAAATCGAGGTTCCAATATGAGTTTGGCGGATGCTTGTGGAGATCTGCGAGTCGCCGGGGACATTGGTGAAGATCGTAGGGGTTAAGCTCGGGTGGTGACTTCGTTGGCGAGCTTGGTCGGGGACGTCGCCATCGGACCTTGACAAGGTCCTCGGTTAATATGCTCGACTACCTCGATGACGGGCTGCCGTTGGTCGTTGTGTGAGACGGGGCCACTTCGGTATGGATGACACGTGGAATAGGTTTCGGGAGGATCCCGTCGTAGCCCAGAGTCCTCGAGTGTAATGGATTTATCCCGAGGGAGAGGAATCTCTGATCAGTTATACCCACTCCAGAGCTTTTTGTGCTGGATATAACGAGACCCGCTCGGTTTGGCCATTTCGGACTGCGGAAGTTTTAAACGTTCAATTTGTCCGAGGAAGGCACGTTCGCCAAGGTTGATATTTTTGTGACATGAGCGAAGTACGAGGCGTCTAGCATTTAATGTAGCGTCCTTTCCGTCTTTTCAAATGCGTTTGGACGTCATCTCGCTCGCGCGTGGTACGGAGTTTGGCTTCCAGAGGAAGCTAGGCAGAGATCCGCTTTTTTACTTGGGTCGACAAGAACCGGACTATAAAGGGGAGATTCTTGTTCGTTTCTCACTTTTCACTAAACCCTTCAAAAATCTCTTCTTCTCGGCGATCCTCGAGAGACTTAGGCATCTAACCGTTACGTGATAAACTCGGTGTCGCTTCCTCCCTCCACTTGATCCTTGTTTCACTTTGTAAGTCCTGTTTCCTCCTCTTTCGTGTTTTCGTTAGTTCCGATTTTTACCACATTTTGCTTTCGTATTCTCCCCAATGTGTTTTCAAATTTGCCGCAGTGCTAATTCGGTTTCTTTTGACTTCTCGGTGGTACGTTCATCTTCTCTTCGTTATTCCGAGCTCTCCATTAATTCGGGTAATTTACTATTCGGCCTCCTCTCTTACGGTTTTAACATGTCGTTTCGGAAGGAGTCGAGTTTGTCTTTAACCTGTGGAGTCTTGAAGCTCGACCTCTTCGTCGAGCTTGGTTTCGTCGAGCTCTTCCTCTGAGCTCGACTTTAATGCAGATCTCCTTCCTCGTCCGTCTTTGCTCGTTCTCCTCGGGAGAATATGTATGTCGGTATCATGGTAGATGGGTTTTTGTACCCCCAGTGTGTGAGGGCATACTTAGTAGGTCGGGCATTGAGGTAGAAAGATTTGGGTGGTCGGCGATGATCTTTACGACATTCCCGATCTCCTGCCTCGCCTCGCCATGCAAGTAATCCGCCCGACGAGGTTGAGACGAGTTCGGGATCAATACTTCACTATTGATAAAATAATAGCCCGTATTAAGGCCAGGAGGGAGAGGAGAGATCATGAGGCCGCCGAGGCCGAAAAAGCTCAGTAGTCGGTCCCGAGCTCATCAGTCGCCGTAGAAAGAGCTTGCCTGGGTCATAAAAGATATAAGAGGAAGGCCGCGGGTCTTTCGTCCGCCCGCGTATTCAGATCTAATGAATCCACTTCTGTGTAGATTGCTAGGACCAAAGGAGGAGCATCTACTTCAGGTCGTCCTCATGTTCCCCAAATGCCTTCTTTGGGACAAGGAGCCCCTGCAGCAGGGTTGTCAAGGAGTGGAGGAACCAGGCGACTACCACCGACCTAGCGACGTGGAGGACTCGTTTTGAATATCTCTCAAATGACTTTCGAGTCACCCTTCCTCGCGCTGATAGCCCACTAGCTGATCTTCGACAGAGGAGGGATAAGGTCGGGTTTTATCTCAGCTTCTTCGATGTCGGCCTGCGTCTCCTCTTGATCCTTTTATCCGTCCTCTTTTTGAGAGATATTTCCGACATCCTCTGACTCTCTTGCGAACATGACGAGGATGCCGACGAGCTTTATAGTTGTAGTCCGTTCTTACGGATTCAAGCCACCTAACCTTCTCCGTCATTATTTCCTGGTGAACAATACCCAAGGTCGGCTCCACCGCAAGACCCAAATTACGGGTCAAGCTTTTGATATACCCCTGCAAAGGTTAAATGGTCAAGGATAAAGTTGTTTTTGCCGAGAGTAGAGGGATGGAGTTTTCCCTTCCTCGTTTTCCTTCAAGGTTCCTCGATTCTAGCTCGGGTGAGCTTACCGCTACGAAGAGAAAGGTGAAGACCGCCATCGAGCTAGGCCTTGGCTTCGAGGGCAAGACCTCTTCTCGTCTTTATGACCGGGCGGCTTATCGCTAAGAGCGAGCCTCTCGCAGCATCGCCGGTCTATCGGCGAAGAAGGGTCTCGGAGGTGAGGGTGACCCCCATGATCCGTGAAGAGCTTTCCTGCTGGCCTCTTCACAAAGACCTACAACAATGAGACTGCTTTTCTCTGCTGAGCAACGCGTAAGCTGGCCGTGACCCCCAAGAATACTTTTTCTTCATGCTTTTGATAATGCCATAATTTTTTCTTTCATTGTTTATCACCGTTTGTTCTTTTCAATGTACCATGTTCGAGATCGATGATTTGCCTCCCCCGGATGCTCCGGGAGAAGTCGCTGCGCGCCTGAGTCGCCGAGCCCTGCTACTTTGGGCAGTATAGAGGCCGGGAGAGCAGCACCGATTCCGACGGGTGGTGGGGGCCTAGCCGCCTCCGAGCAGCTGCCAAGAAGACCCGAGCTGCTAAGGCGACTTCTTCCTCCTCGGCGAGCCTCCATCCGACGACCCTCCTCGAAAGAAGGCGTGCCGATCGACTCGGTCCGATCGACGAGGACATCGAGGCTCTCGAGGAAGTCGGGCCTACTACTACCCTCCGAGCCTCCGACTCTACCCTCCCCCCCGACCCGCCCGTCCCCCGGATGCCCGACCTAAAACCGAGGAGGTTAGCGCTTCTTGGTTGAGGAGCGGTTTCGAAGCCTTGATACCTGCCACCGGCGTCCTCAAGCTCGGTACGAAATTGGCGCCGTCTCTACCTCAAGAATATCGAACATTGATAAGCGTCGTCCGGCGCCACCGGGCCGCCGGTGGGTTATTCTTCGTTGTGTTGACGACAACCTTTTCGATGAGCTCGGGTCGATGAATCCGCCACGCGCTAGGCCGAAATGGTTTTGCCGAGCGAGGTAATTCCCTTTCTTTGAATTTCGTCTTTATGATATTTGAACTTTTCTAACGGCCGTCCTTCCTCTTTCGATTGGCACCACTCTCCAACCTGCTCAAGCATGAGCTAAACAGACTCCGCCCACTGAAGACCCTTGAGACGGAGAGAGAAACCGAGTGATGAAACCTCCGTCTCAAGGGTGATTGAATCTTTAAAGTAGGCCGGGATGAGGCCTGCGGGCTTCATTGCCGAGAGGGACGCGGGCGGTGCTCTGGGATGTCGATCGTGCTCGTAATTCCGGGTTTGGATGGTCAGCCGAGAAGGAGACCTTGGCGGCCGAGAAGCTACGGAAGAGCGAAGGCCAAGGCCGCGGAGGCGAGGTTGTCAACCTTAAGCTTCGTCGCTAGCCTCAAGTGGAGCTCATTCGCCAAGCCACGCCCCCGTAATAACAAGTAATTGAGAAATTCAAGAAGTCCCGGATGGGTCAAGCTCTCGCTCCCTACTTTATTCGAGGGAAGGAGCATATTTTACGAGTGGTACGGCGGCGGGCATCCTTTCGGGCGACCGCCACTGAATAAGCACTTCTTTGGCGGGAGGCGAAGGGCCATGTAATGGTGCCTTTCGAGGAGGATGAGCTTAAAACTCGTGACGAAGGTGATGTGAAGAAGGGCAAGCAACCATGGAATCCGCCCACACCTTTCGATCATAACCTCCGCAACCTCGTCAAGATTTTAAAGGCTGATCCCAAGGCTTCCTTCGATGGCGAATTCGAGGCCGCACAATTAAGGCGAAAAGACCAATCAAGAAGAATATAGCCGAGCCGCTGCATCGTGGCGAGGAAGCTTCTTGATTTTGTTTGTACCGAATATTTATGATACAAGGCTTTTGTAATAAACATTTATTTGTATTAGTATCATGTCGGTCTCATATGCCGACCTTGTACACATGATTCAGATATATTTTTCTTTCAAGTATATATTGCTTGTGAAAAGCTTTCTCTATGATCTTTTTTGTTTGGATTTTTTATCCTTGTTTTAGCGAGGAGTGCTTTGGATAAATTGTCCCATTTTGTCCTCAATTTAGCGATGATTCTTTGTACGTAGAGCTCTAAAATTCCCTTTTAGGGCATATTTTTTAGATAAGGCTCTATTCCTCTATATTTCTTGACCCCATAGGGTTTTTGGTGGCAACAGATAAATATGAAAGAAATTTAAAAAGACTTCCATATATACATGTGCTTTTTCCAGAGCTATTACGTAACATTTTCATTGGTAATAACGTCTAAGGTGGTCGTATGCATACGGTTTTTTAGGTCTTTCCCATCTTGTCTGGCCAACCGATATGTGCCTTCTGGATAACGCCCGTGATTTTGAAAGTGGCCTTCCCAGTTTGGGGAGAGCTTATTCCCGCTCGCATTCTCCCCTTAGCTTTCTATTCCGAGTACCAAGTCCCCCGCCGAGAATGTCCCTGCTTGATTCTGTTTGTCATGATGGCTTTTGGTGACGCTTGTAATTTATCATTCTCATTCTCGCTTCAGTTCTCTTCTCGAAAGCAAGTCGAGGTCGATCACCCGGGCTTCGGTTTGTTTCTTCCTTAAGTACGTCACTTGGGGGCAGAAGGGCCATCTCCACAGAGCCATGGCTTCGTGAGCCGTATGCTAGGGAGAATGGAGTTTCTCCAGTTGATCCTCTAACCGAGGTTCGATACTCCTTAGCACTAAGGAGCTCGTCAACCACCGCCTTTTTCTCTTCGAGGCTTCTTTAAGGTATGGAGTATCCGTTTGTTCCCAAACCGCTTGGCCATTTCGAGGGCGAGCTACCGAGGACATCCAATGTCCGACTTTCATACGTTCAGCTCGCGGTGAATTTGGTGGAGAACTGCATTCCGTGGTCTAAACGATTACCCGAGGTAACCCGAACTCCGCACTGTGGCGTGGTCGGACGGCGATGGCTTTATCCTCTGCGGGATAGCTAAGGGTTTTGCTTTATCCATTTGGTGAAGTAATCCACCGCCACGATCACGAACTCAGCAGCTGCTGGCTTTGGGGAAGGGACCGATGAGGTCTATTCCCCACATGTCAAATGGCCAGGCCGCTACACCGGGTTTCAGGGATCGCCGGAAGCCGGGAATGTCTCGAAAATCTCGGCACTTGTCGCACTTCCCGACATATGCTTCCGCTCCTTTCTTAAGCTCTACTAATAATAATTATGGAATAGAATCCGATCGCCTAATGTCTCGCACCGGTGTCTCTCCACAAACACCTTCATGAACCTCGGTGTAGTCCTCACTGTTCTAGTCGCACACACGGAGGAGTGGTTTTGTGAATGATTTTCTCAGAGTACGTCTCCGACCACGTATATCTTTTCTCGCTTTTACGAACGACTGCGCCATGTATCGTCTGCCTCGCGCCTTTCCCCGACTTTTCATCAATCCAAAGATTTGGGGCGGATACAATGGGCGTAACGGTTCTTTGTTAATGGAGGGTAGATCTAGGAACTCCGTCCGCACTTCTTTCTGAAGATCCTCCAAATTTCGGAGGCTATTTTTGATGTATAGCTGCCTCTAGCGTTTTGCTCTTCGATTCAGCTCCCAATACTTGAAATCTCCCAAAGAACCTCGCAAGCTCGCAATATTTTAGCGTGGGGTGGCACCCATTCCCCAAAATTTGCCTTACAATGAGTGGGAGTCGCCGAAGACGAGCAAGTCTAGGGCTCCAATTTCATGAGCTAGCTTGATGCCGGAGATTAATGCCTCGTATCACTCGGTTGTTGGATGGGGAAGTTGAATCAATCGCTAATCCTTTCGTGATGTCAATGATATTCCTGCACCATTTTCCTTTGCTCGCCGAGCCATCTACGTACATTGTCCAGCTTTTTGGTCTAGCCGAGGAATTAATCTTTTTCCTTCCCGGCCGAGCCGGAGGGTTTTGTTGACGAGCTGTTTCTTCTTCGATTCAACCGAGTTCGAGTCATTTTCGCGAATGATGTTTCGCGATGAAGTCTGCTAAAATCGAGCTTTACCGCTTTCTCTGCTCGTAATTGATGTCGTATCCGATAACTCCACCGCACTTCATCATCCTTCCCGCAACATCGGGTTTGTGAAGTATCTTTCTCACGGTAAGTCGGTGTAACGATCAAAGCATGGGCTTGGAAATAGTATCGAAGTCTCCCGGCTGTACTACCAAGGCCAAGACCACCTTCTCGACGTTTAGGTACCTTGTCTCCACATCGCTAAAGCGTGGGAGACGTAATATACCGGTTGAATCTCCTTGTCTTATCTTAGTAAAGATGCTACCACTGAGCTTGACGCAATGAGGTATATGTAGAGGACTCTGAGGTTTTCTACTGGAGAGCGCCGGCGGGCTTCCGAGGTATTCTTTCAACTCGGCGAATGTCCCGTCGCACTCTTTGTTCCATAATGCCTTTGATCCCTTCTGGGCTGAAAAATGGCGTGCTCCTTTCTCGCCAAGCTGCGATGAACCGCTTAACGCCGTGATACGCCTGCTTCAGCTTGTTGTATTCCTCGCACCGAGGGTTGAGCTCGCATATCTACTAAGGCTTTGATTTTTTTCTAGATTAGCCTCGATCCCTCTTTCGTTTACCATGAGCCCAAAACTCCCCGCACTCCAAAAAGCGATTTCGCGGATTCGCATTTTATTTTGCCTCAAATTTTTGAACGTCTCTTCGAGGTCGGCGACATGGTTTTCTCCTTTTGTTTTGATGACCATGTCATCGATGTATGCCTCCACATTTCGCCGAGCTGATCGCAAATACCCCGACCATCCTTTGATAGGTTGCTCCCGCATTCTTCAACTCGAATGGCATCATCACATAACAATATAGCCCCGCCGCTCTGGAATGCCGTTAACTGATCGGCTAGCCACATTCGGATTTGATGATACCCGGAATATGCATCGATGAAACTCGAGTATTCGATGACCGCTATTGCATCGACGAGTTGGTCGATCCTCGGCTGGGTACCAATCTTTTGGGCGGCTTTGTTAAGGTCGGTGAAGTCCACGCACATGCGCCACTTTGGTCATTTTTTTGACCATCACTACATTTGCCAACCATGTGGGATACAAGATTTCCATGATTATCCCCGCGAAGTAGTTTTCCTCCCTTCTTTGATTGCGGCTCCTTCTCTGGGAGAAGACACGAGGTCGTCTATTGGTGCTGACGCTCGTGTCCACGCAGCCCTGTGTACCGCGACCTCTTCATCTATGCCCTCCATGTCCTCGACCGTCCAAGCAAAGACGCTGTTTGCTCCTCTAAATTCGATGATCTCTTCCCTTTCTCGAGAGATATTTCCTTCCTACCTTGATTCTTTGGTTCTGATAGTCGAAATTTACGACTACCTCGTCCAAGTCTTCTGAGGTAGGATGTCGGGCTCATTGCGGTTATCCAAGCTTTCTACCACAATCATTTTCAGCGAGGTCGATCTCTTTGCCGGAGGGGCTTCAGTGCGTCTTCCTCGCATTTCGACCACCTTCCGGGAGCCGGTTTTCCTAGCTCGCTTTAACCGCTATTTTGGAATCGGGCCGGCTCGACTTGTGTTTGGCTCCTCTCCCGCGGGGAGATCTTTGAGAACTTATTTATTGGTGATGCAGCTTCCTTTCTTTCTCATTTTCTTCATTTTTGCCCCTGACCTGTATATGCGGTACTCCGTGGGTCATTTTTCATCATGCCTGTTCCTCCACCGTCGGGAACTTGATTCTCTCGATGGGTCGAGGAGATCATGTCGAATTTTATCCTGGCGGCAACCCAAGTATTGCATTGTATGGGGAGGCGAGGTCCAAGACTTGAAAATCCACATCCTCGGCCCTATTTTTGATCACCGTCCCCGAGGGTGACTTGGAGAATTACGACACCTTTGACCGAGACCCCGTGTCCCGTGAATCCCTCGGTGTACTACCGCTCGGACCGAGGTGAGCATCCCCGAACCACAATGCTTTGAAGCAATCATAGACCATGACGCTCCGCCCGCAGATCGACATTACACTTTCCGACAAACCGACTCCTAACTGGATGCGAAGAGTCAATGGTTGTTCTTTGGTCATGGGATCTTGCCGCAAGCTCCTGGGTAGAATGTAATACCCTCCTCCTTCCCGTGAGGCACCGGGCTGAACACTTTGTCCAGGCTATGGATGGTGTCCTTCAACTGGTTATGCTCCTCGCATCCCTTTCGATGGTGTGCATCGGCATCTCTTCGTGGAGATTGTCCCGAGGAGGATTGGTCAGTTTTTCTCGTCGAGCTCCACCGAATCTCGAAAGGATCCTCGATCTATCGCCTGGATCTCCCTTTTAACTGAAGCATTCCTCCGTGTCATGACCATTCTCCTTGTGGTATGAACACCTTTATTCGGGTTGCGCCGATAGTCCACCTTGCTATCATGGGTCGTTCCAATTTATTTTCTGAGAAGCACGTTCATGATGTGCTCTCTTGTTTCATTCAGGGGTGTATAGTGTTCTTCCGCTATGGGGCTTTATTCTTATCTCTCCTCGGCGTTGCTTTTAACATCGATGTGTGAACTTTCGCCTCAGCTAGCTCTTTCCGACGACGTTGATGTCCCTTTCTTTAGTTCCGGCCTCAATGCCGCCTGTTCTCTCCGATCTTCGCGCGGCCAAATACATGGCTGCACTGAGGCCTGTGGCTGGATGTTGAACACGTGTGACATCATGCCCTACTGGATTCCTACCAAGGTAGAATAATCATTTTGTCGGGCACGTTCCGGAGTTCCTGCCACAACGGAACCTTTTTGGTATGCGACTGTGGATTCGCTCTTCGCCTTGTTTTACTTTGGCGAGGTCCGATCGCTTTTCGGTATATCCTCGGCGGAGAAACTGCTTAGGAATGACGCTTGAACTCAGGATCTGATATCGAGCTTCGTCAAGTTCTTCGAACCATTTTAACATCGCGCCAAAAGTGCTCAAGAAGGCCTTGCACCATAGGTCCAGCTTTCTCGAGCAGCATCCCCATTTTAGCCCTCAAAGCTACACGTGCTTTTTGCATTTGTCTTCCCTCGTAAGATTTAAGCGCGGGAGTTTGAGGCATGAATCGGAAGTGAGGTTTCCGATGCGCTTGCGTAACGGGGCGAACCGATCCCTTGTTCTACTATCGAGCTTTCCGAACCCAGCCGCATCAAGTCTTGTCTGAGCTTCGGAGCAAATCTACATCCGACGTCGCATCTTTATTATTACGAGGTGGTCGAGGAGGAAGGTTGTTTTCCTTTCGTCTTTGTGGGATGTGGCATCCGATTGGGCCTCACTCGCTCCGGGGTGCTGGCGATCGTGCTCGACGCCGCCTTCCTTCGGGATGATTCTCCCGCCCCCTTTGTTCCGATTCTCCTAGCGACACCAAAGTGTAAGAGAGTTCCGTCGGACGCCCGCTAGGGCAAGCTCTTTATCATCCTTAGTTAGCCTGTCTCGGAGCTAACTCTTTGATCCCTCCGGGCCGGTCTTTCGATCCATTCATGAATGCTTACTCTCGGTCGCAACCGGAACCAGCTTGTTCAGATAAGACCTCGCCCAGATCCTCTCGCCGATCCGCCAGTGGTTTACATCTTTCGTCGAATATCCTCCCGATCATTTATGGGAGCTTCCAACCCGCGAGCTAGCTCGAACTCCGCGTGTTTCCAGCTCTCTGTTTCTCCAAGGACGCTTCTTTACGGATGTGTCTGGGCTCGGCTAGATCCCATTCTCTTCCTGAGGATCCTTGTTCTGCCGAATTAGAGCTTCCATATCAGCGAGCAATGGCCCCCTACGGCCAAGGCCTTGTTGGGTTTCGCTTGCTTCAAAGGCCGCTATTCGCCTTTTTACCCTTCCGCCGTGGCTTTCCGGGTTCCCCGTGACGTTGTTGTTGTCTCCTTTTCGCTATTTTAGCAGTGTCTCCAATGGGTTTGAAGTGGTCTCCCTGCTTGCTCTAAGTGGTTTTCTTCACTGAGACTACGCTGTGAGTTATCAAGAGGCCGCTGGAGTAGTTTGTTTAATTGTACTTGTTTGCTAGTCGCCATCTTAGTTATTCGTCGAGGTTATTCGAGAGTCCCGCAACGAACCAAACCTGATCACGCCAAAAGGTTTCGGTGACCACGCCGGATCCACGTGTGTTGCTAGCTTTCCGTCACGCCCCGGCTTCAATAGCGCTGTCTTTTGGGACCAAACCGTCGTGAGTGATGGTTCCCCTGGATGAGACAAGAAAGAACACCGTCAGGATGCTGCCGGGGCGTTCACTATCTCCTCCGTGAGAGTAAGTATCCGAATAAGGTCCGATAATATATGATAATGTAGTCTTTTAATGCTTGGACTGCTCAACACAATAAATGGTAGAGTTCTGTTTTAGCAATAAATGGTTTCTCAGATTTTGATCTCTTTAGAGTAAATGCGCTTTTGGTTTTTAATGAAGGAATGTTCTTCTTTATATAGCAAGGATCGTGTATCTGAGGGTTTTCAAGCCGAGTCACCCGTTTTCGTGGAGTCCGTGTAAGAGAACCCATCCCTCTCGTTACTTGCAGGACGAATGGAAGCTTCCGTCTGGGAATGAGGAGAAGCCATAAATGCTAATACTTGGTCAGAAGAAATCTCTTTTCTTAGTCAGGTCTTTGCCTCTTCCATGGAATGCGCTACACGCCGCCAAGATTAAATGCCCGATGTTGACTTCATGCCGAGGACAACCGGAAATCGAGGTTCCACATGAGTTTAGCGAGGATTGGTGGAGATCCGCCGAGGCGCCGGTGACATCAAAGCGGCGACGGCTGGTGACTTTGTTGGGCGAGCTTCGGGCCGATATCGCCATGACAAGGTCCTCGGTTAATATGCTCGACTACCACGACGGGCCGCCGTTGGTCGCCAGGTGAGACGGGGCCCACTCTGGCCGACGTGGATGACACGTGGAATAGGTTTCGGGAGGATCCCATCATCACTAATTCTAGTCTTCTACACATGTCATTATTATTTTAACTTGTCTTCTCTCGACAACTTTTACAAGAAAACATGTAGGTCAGAGATTTAATGGGACATAGAGTGTGATAGGGAGTGAGATATAAGATTTGAAGTCGACATTTACTAGGTTTTGGTGATATTATTAGGCAAAACACACAATCGGGTCACTATACTTTGGGATAAATTGCAATTGCCACTAATTGTTTAAAAATTTATTTAGGTCATCGTGACTTTAGTTATCTTAGAACGAGTCCATTTTTTGACAAGGCATTTCGCCATTAAAATAACATAAAATACTAAATTTACCCTGCTTCATTTCATCTTCCCACTAAGAAAAAACAAACCCTAACCCTAACACAAATACCCCCACAGAATTACCAAACATGAATTTTTCTGGATTGCACCAAGAACTGATTGAGCTTATTGCACCAAAAGAGTTTGCAATGAATGAAACTAACCTTCGAGGGAAAGAGCAAGCCGCGCGCTCAATTCTTCCAACGATGACTACATCCTCCTTCTTAACAATATCGCCGAAAGCAATGACGATTGTCCGATTGATGGGTTCGTCGATTCTGCCTGTCTCGAAATGAAGTGCATTTATTTAAAAATCTTGTATGGGGGGAGAAGAGATCGACCATGATTGAGTGTTTTTATTGGTGGGTATTTTGGGATGTCAGAAATGTGGAGGAAGCAATATTTATACCGGCAAATTCCGCCGCCACCCTGTGATTAGCGAAATCATAGTACTCGGGTCGTCGACTGAGGAAAGTTAAATGTGGCTTCCTCCTCTATGAAGTCGAGTGAAATTTCGGGAAGATCTATCCTTGACAAAGTTGCAAAGTACTTTGACGGGACAAAGACTCAAAAATTGGTTCAAGAATCTTCGCCTCTCATCTCACTTTCAAATTCCATTAAGAATTTGAATTACCGTGTAAGCTGGGTTGTGTTGTGGTTATGGTTTGTTTTTCTTAACCGGGAAGATGAAGATGAGATAGGTAAATTTGGTATTTAATGTTATTTTAACTACCAAGTAACCCTGCCTAAAAATGGACTTGCTTACAAGATAATCAAGTACAGATGACCCAAATAACATTTTCAAACAATAAGTTGCCGAATTACAACATTTTCTAAAGTACAATTCCAATCTGTACTTTTTGCCATACTATTTCTACCCCGCTTTACTCCTCAGTTACGCAGGCTCGATTGTAGTTAATACTATTTGTTTGTATTCTAAATAACCGCTCGTTTAATTTTGCGATTAAAATAATTAGATTTTGAATAAAAAATTGTATTTTTTTAAATCATTAAATACGTAACTTATAATACAAAAAAATACTATAAATTACATATTTTAAGTATTTTTTTAAATAATAATTAATAAACATCTTTTATTTAAAAATAATTAATTTGACTTTATAAAGCCAAAACATGCCAATTATTTAGAAGAGGAAGTACTTGGGAAGTAATAAATGCAATATGTACAACCTTGGATTCGCCTATTAATTAATTTGAGATGTGCACAAACTAACCAAAAACTTATCTTACCTACTAAATTTAAAAAGAAAATTTTGATTAACATGTCTCCTAAAAGTACATTTCAAGAATCGATATAATTAATACTAGTTTTTGTTGATTAACACTTATTATAAGTTTCAATACAATTAAAGTAAGTTTTATGGAAAAATATATTACTCCTCCGTCTGCATAAAGAATCCATTATACTATTTGAGAATGTTTCACTTAAAGAGTTCACTTTCAAAATTTTATATTTACAATTTTCATAATCTCTCATCTTTACCAAATACTTGTGTTGTAATCATCTTAATTATACATAAGTATTTTAATAATTATGACCAACTTCAAAGACTTAGAAAATTGTATAAGAAAAGAATGTAACTCTCTATTCTCGAGGAATAAGTCTAAATGCGAGCACATCAATCAAGTAAGTGGACTCCCAAAGAATAGTGATACTACCCATTCAACTATATATATAAAGCATACCCTCAACCTAAGGTATGCCGCGAACGCACTCGTAATACTATTTGTGCTCAAGAATAGAGAGATATCTAGTATTATGGCATTAATATACCTTAAATATACTATTTGTGATCACGCTATAAATATTATTATAATTATAATCAACTCTAATAATACTAATATATTACTTAATTATTAGACTTTTCAAACTGAAATATTTAGATATAACGGAGGGAGTATTAGACTTTCAATTTGAACTCATTGATTGAAAAAGTTTTACTTGAGAATATTGCTCAAGGAAGGTCGAAAAAGGTCAATCGGTTAGGTGGTGTCTTTTCTAATTTACGTGCATCATAATTATGAAAAATGTTAGGTTTATAATTATTTTTATAACTATTGCAATAACTAAATCTTGATAAAAGAAAAATATATTTTGGAGAAAGATAACTTTGTCTATTATTAAAGCTTAGTTGTAATGATTGTAAACCTACCAAAGTTGCATAATTATTACTCCCTTGTTTTTAAATTATTATTTGTTTGTTGTGAGACACAGAAAAGAAAAAAAATTATTGACTCTAATATTTGTATAATATGTAATTTTATTTAAAGCTCAATGTGTATTGAATCATCATTAAAATAAAAAAAAGAAAGGATAATTTAAAGTGTTTTTCATTCTTTTTATTTTTTCGTTTTTATTTCTCAAGTAAAGGAGGGTCTATTTTTTTTCATTTTCTTATTTCTCTAGTGAAGAGGGGTTTATTTTTTTTATAAATTTATTTTTCAAATAAAAGGGGGGAAGGAGGGGGGCCAATTTTTTCAAGCTAACAAGTGGTGAAAGGTGGGTGAAGGAGGGGGGGGGCACTGAAGGGAAAGGGGACGGGGAGCTGGGGCCTAGGGGAAAGGAGAGGGAGGGGGATGTCGCTGGTTGGGGGAGGGAAGGGGAAGGGGGCTATTGGGGGAAGGGAGTAAAGGGAGCAGGACATCCGTTGGAAGGGGGAGAAAGGAAAGGGCAGAATAGATATTTGGTCTGAGAAAAAGTGTAATTTAGCATAAAATGGAGGTGTAATTTAACACCCTCTATATAAAATGTATGTGTATGTAGAACCAGTATCAGAGTAATTAACTTGAGAATTTTGGGTCCTTATATCATTTATGTGTACAATTGACATAGATTAATTATCGACCAAAATCTTTTAATCTACCGAAATCCCACGGCAACAAGTTAATCCAACTTTCACATGTGAAGGCGGTTATCCTTCTTCCTCCTCCGACTCCCTCCTTCCCCAATTGGAAAACATCATTTTGCCCAGAATTTAGATCTTTACAAGTTCGACTCTCTCCACTGCCTTCTCTCTCACCGGCCCCTACCCCACCTCATCATGGTCTATCCTAGGCCTACCAATCTAACGTGTCATTTCTATTCTATAAATTTTACTCCATCCGTCCTTAAATTATCATTTCTTTTCTTTTTCATTCGTTCCAAAATAATTATCTTATTTGCAACTTTTTTTTTAAAACATCATTTTTACTATTTTACCCTTACTTTTTCTCCCTACTTTAATTATGAGCTACATACACATGTGCATTAAAGGAAACAACACATTTTTTCAATACTATTCCAATATTAAATTAAATCAATCAATTTTCTTAATCTCACGGATCAACCTGCATAATAATCTTAGAGACGGAGGGAGTATCTTTTTCCATCCATCTTTCACTGTTCTTACTCCCGGAATTAAATTTTCTTGTCAACAAATTGTATGTTACTTTTATTTTAACTATGTAATTTTAAGATGATCTATCATCTGCAATCGAATATTTAAAATTATTTTAAAAAATTAATAATTAAAATAAAAATAATACACAAATAACACCCAATTTATGACCATAAGAAATTTGATTCCGGAACTAACACCCTCTTGCCTTTTCTTTTCAATTTCCTCTGCCGCCGCCGCCGCCTTCTTCTTCTCTCTCTCTCTATATATCTCTCTCCCGGCCTCTACAACACGTGTCTATCCTACCCTTTACAACTCTCACGTTTCTCCCGCAATTGATAAGCGAGGACTGAAATTGAATAGCTGGAGAGGACTTTTCTACAGTAGGTTTGATCTCAATCCAATCCGTAGACGTTTTTCCGAGACTCCCTCCTATATCTCATTTCTATTTCTTTTGATTTTTTTCTAATCTTTTACTTTTCAAACAACGCGCCCCTGCCCTCTCCTGTCTGCATCACTCAAAACCTCATGACAACTTCTTTCCTCTCTCACCTGTCGTCGCCCACACATTCAATCTATATAATTTTTCCCTGAATTTTTCCGAGATCTCTCACCTGTGGTTATCCTTCCTCCTCTGACTCCCTCCTAACCCCAACTGGAAAACCTCCTTTGCCCTGAATTTAGATCTTTACGGAGTTCGACTTTCCTCTACCTCCTTCTCTCACCCGCCCTCTGCCCCACCTCCATCATGTCTCCTAGGCCTACCAATCTCTCAAGTCATTTCTATTTTATCAATTTTATCTTTTCCTTCCTCTCTCTCACCTGTCGTCGCCCACACAATTCTTTCCCCTGGTGAGAGAGGAGGGAGTTGCCGAGCAAAACAAGCTCGGGACAGAGATTAAACAACAGAAGGCTCTTTGCCCCGCCAAATGACGTTGGCGCTCCAAACACGCCACCAACGGACGTACGAAGCACCTTCACGTGCTATTATACGCTGCTCAACCTGTTACCGCCTCGCCACACCCTGGCTAGTTAGATCTGACGCTTCTCTGGTCACACAAATGTCTCCCTTGAATGCTAAACGGTTACAAACTAGCCACTTTATTACTGGGTAGTTACAAACGCCTTCCTTTTATTACTGTGAAATTACAATCCTTTACTGTGGACAGTTTGTTACAAAAGTGGTCCCTCCACTACTAGATAGTTATAAAATATGGGTGATGTCACCAACGGTGCCCTAATGGGCTTAGACTCTGTTAAGGATCGTTGGAGTCTGTTAAGCTCCGTCAGAATTCGTTTATGAGTCTTATTAAACTTTTAAGGTCAAATCAAATGAATCAAAGCAAAATATAATGAACTTCTCAATTACAGTCAAATCAAACAAACATGGAGGTTAAATTAAACTAACTTTTCAGTTGAGGTCAAATAAAATGAACTTCTCAGTCGAGATCAAAGTAAACGAACATCTCAGTCAAGGTCAAATTAGATTGTTAATCGAATAAGTAAACGAATCTCTAATCAAGATCAAATTAGATCATTAATGAGAAAATAAACGAGTCTTGCAAGTCAAGATATAGCAAAAGAGAATCACAAGAAAATAGTACTCACCCAAATAGGTTAATTTAATCCACTAAACCATCCAAACAATACCTCCTATACCCCATCTCAACACTATCATACTTCGGAATGAAATTTTACTTTTCAAATATTTGCAAAATAAATTCACCCAAAAATAACTTCTATATAACCCTAAAAATTAAATTTCTTTATCTCATCAATAAAAACCTAACTATCATTCTATTTTTCCTGAATTACAATAAAATTAATATTATATAATTTAAATTTTATATTCTATAAAAAAAATATTATATGTCTTAATAATTTTAATTTTTTATCTAAAAATATGTCAATCAAAGGGGCAATTTATGTTTAAAAACATTTTAAATATAATTTTTATTTACTTTTTCTTTTTTTTTGACTCACAGGGCGCGATCCTCCATTCAGTTGTTAAACCCCAAGCAAAGCTATTTCTTTAATTTGGCACCCTCAAGGCTATATTAAGCGCAATAATCCTCCACTGCTAAAGCCTCACCGCAGCCCTCAATTATTTTCAACTTGCACCCTCTGGCATAAAAATATCTAAGCCTCGCTAAGGCGCGTAGATATATCCAAGTTTTACACTAAGATCTGCTATTTCAACACACAAAAAAAACACTAGATGCACAAAATCATTAGAAAAAATAAAAATAATAAATACACTCGTTCATAACTTTTATAATTTTTCTATTATCTTCGCAAATCCTCCGTTTTGGCCTTTCCATATGCAAATAGGTAATCAATTGAAGCATTCCATCAATAACAACTTCAACTTATATATTATCCCAAAGGATTCCCACAAAGTCAACAATCAAAACCATAAGGTAAACGCCAAATAGCTTAATTCACATAAAATAGCTTACATATTCAGTGTTTATTGTAACTACATGATAAGCAAAACAGGCGTAAAAGAAAGAAATTGTTGGCATCTGTTATCTTTCCCATTAAGCTGATGCAGTAGCAGTAGAAGGTGTGGGAGCATGCTTTGCTATAGCCATTTGGAGTTCTTTCCTAGCACCCACAACCCTTTCCACTATACTCTCTTCCTTGAGGAAAATGTAAGTGGGCATTGCCGCCACAACCACATCGTAGAAAGATTTGGTTTATTTAGTTAAAATAGGTACAACCGAAATGCATTTTAATCTGAAAGCAAAAAAGAAAAAGAAACAGTATGGTTGGTATACCTTCACTCATCAACATCCACCTTAAGGAAGAGAACATGAGGCAACTTCTTAGCAAGTTCGAGTAATGAATCGGCAAGGCCAATACTATGAGTCCGTGAAATCCACCACCACCTAAATAAAAGAAAGAGTTCCTTGTAAGTCAAAACCAAGCCATACGAATCATGCTGAAAGCAAGCAAAATTACAAGCCAAAAGCTAGAATGTCCATGAACAGATTGCCCATTATAGAAAAAAAATTCTTTGATTCAAGGGAAAAATTCAAAAGAAAACTAAAAAGCCTCATTATGAAGTCTAATACAAGTATTTGTACATCCCAAAGTCAATGTCTAAGAAAGTTTTGAACTTATGTAGTGCCAAAAATCATTAATAAAGATTATATTTTTGTAATAAAATATGCTTTTCCTTCCTCTAACCCTCTTTTTCCTAAGATTCAAACAGAGCCTGAAATGTTTTAAAAGCAGAAAAGGGCAATAAATACACTAACCTTCACATTTGTCCAGGGTGAATACAGGGATGAATACAAAATTAAATGAACCATAAATCAAACTCGTGTTCACAATCAAGCAATTAAAGAGCAGTGAAATGAGCATGGAATCTCTCAAACATTTAGGGTTGGAGTGGTTATCCTAAATCTAAAACTTGTGCTCTCTTCCAGTCAAGCAAATGGAGCACACATAATTATATGTGTTAAAGCTAAAAGAAACCTGAACCAAAGAAACACATTTATTTGGATGGAAAAGAGGTCATGATTCTAAACAACAATAAATTAGCGCAAAATGCACATATAATTAGTTCAGAACCCTTTAAAATTTCAAGAAGGCCATGTAAGATGTATTGATAAGTAATGTTAGAATCTGCCCTACTACTTTCTTGGTCACTCTTTAGAGCTATTTGACATTGCCTTAACTTGTGAAGCAGTTATTTAGAGATATACTAAATATGTGCTCGCATTTCACAGTCCGGTGTCCTCTGAATTAAAAATTTCAGTCCAAAGCAATTCTATAATATAGTTCATACTGTAATGCTATAGACTCACTATCATATAATTTCAAAAGCCAAATGAAAACAAAACGAATGTCATAGCAGCAGAATAACAAAGCCCATATCTCAAATTGGGCATAATCCACAAATAATGAGTAACAATTCTTACAAGTCTTCAAATGCAGCAAAAATGTTAATCCGCCGACTTAATAAACGCGAAAAGTACCCATCTCAATAACCCTAGATATTATATTTGCAGAGCGAAATTAAAAAGAACAAAAGAAAGAAATAATAACTGTCAAAAATATTGATCTAAGTAAATCAAACAAAACCCAATTTTACAAGAACTTATAAAAAGATGCTTAAGATAGAAGAATATTATAAAATTTAAGAAAGTGAAAGAAATTTACCAATTTCTTGGAGTTGTTGCCCTTTTGGAGTTGCTCGTTCCACTGTTCAAATGGTGTGGCAATTGATCACTTGTCCCTCTTCTGATGCCATTTCTTTTCCACAAAACCTTGAATTTGAAGTATGATATCCACAAAATGCAAAATACAGAATGTTCAAGAGAAAATTTTCAGAAATCGTTCCATAGAACCCTAGAAAGTGAGGAAATTGAGATTTGAAATTACCTAAAATTGTGGAATGAAAAGCAATCGACCGGAATCTTGGTAGATACTAGGAAATTCCCTCTCCTTTGGTGCCTGTTGTGCTCGATGAAAGTGAAGAGAACGGGGATGAAGACAGGTAGGCAGAGGGAAGAAGGCGAAGAAGACGCTGTGGGGAGAGAGGGAAACGGATTTGTAGTTACTATTCCTGCAAATCACTCTCGATATTGAGAGAGTGATTTAGCCGCTTCTAGAGAAAGAGAGTTGTAAATGAGTCCCATTGCAGATGTAGTGGTGTTAAAATTCTCTATAAATGATTTTAGAGAGTTGTTAAAAGGGTGTCATTGTGGACGCTCTAAACCAATTTAAGTCTGTCTCCCTTTTAGAGTTACCCCATCTCAGACAAACTATCATACTAAAGAAAATGATATTTCGGACACAAGGCAATCATATTTGCATTATCAAATTTACTAAAATCAACCTTACAATAATATAAATAAAAGAACAGCATATACTTTCGCTCCTAAAAAATATCCTTTTATGCAATTTCAAGTCGATCCATAAAA
>JACONP010000232.1:0-28929 GCA_016624345.1 Platycodon grandiflorus
CTCCATCTCATGTAATGTATAATCTACCTCATTTCCGTCGTATATTAGATATATTACGACTCACAAGTCACATCGCCGAAATGGAGCGATACCAAAGGCGTGTCATACTACCTAGAATATAACTAACTTCGAGATCCGATGATTGAGGCTGTTAGATCTCATATGAAATGTCGCGTCTATGGGCATCGCTGAGCGATAACACTTAGGGGAGACCAACGTGGATAATTAATCCTTGCTAAAGCGTAAGGTTAAGTCAGCGATTCACCGCGCACCATAGTCGGTAATGTTTGACCAAGTCAACCCAAGTCGAGTTCCGTCGGGTCATGATGTCAATAATTAGGTCATCTACATCGTAGAGAGACTACAATCAACAATATAGGTTTATACTACACATTACTACATTACACGGCGTATAATCTTTTACGTCTTATACAACGCGCCCGTAGAGTTGGTCATCAATAACTTAAACCTCGGATGAACCATAACATTAACCTTAGTTAACGGTGTCAACCAAAATAATCAACATTCGGTATATGTTACCCGTATAAATCTCACGAGTCATCATGAGAGTTCTAACGATAAAAATCTCAAAGGACTACACATGCTCAATAGAACTAAATCAAGTCATCGTATAATCATGGAACCCAACTATAACGTAAACCACGAGTGCGTAACTCGGAAACAAACAACAATAATCGGCCAATCTCGAGGAGTCTCTCTACTCGAGAGGCAACAATCGTCATAATAATAGCAGTGCAATGAACTCCACAAGTCTCTAGTATTCGGAGACCACAAATCAACCACAACTTTCATCTATACACGTCATTTAACATGCTAGAGTATCACATTGCACAAGTATAGCATGTAGGGAGTTCATATACACATAGATAACACGTAAACATCGCGATACTACGATGCTCAAAATCTAAGAAGGAGATTAGTAACTTACCACACAACGCAAATCCTCCACAATCCAAGGGCTTCGGGTGGAAATGTACTCTTCTGACACTCTGCGCCGCTACGAGAGTCCAATCGGCGTTCCCGAGCTTCGAACCAAGCTTGAATCAAGCTTTCTCTCTCAAACTTCACTTTCTCTCTCTAAAACGTGGGAGATGAGATGAGGTGGTGATTCCTCAACAGATCGGACGATCCATTCGGTTGGCGTTCCCTCGGCGCTAGCTACGCTCCGGCGAGCCGCTCGCAATTCGGCTCGAGCGAGCGAGATATCGCCAATTCTTCCTCTTCTCTCTCTCTCTCTCTTCTTGCTCTCTCTCTCTAAAATCTGAGTTTGAAGGAGGATAATGAGGAAAATAAGATTGGGTTATGTTATTAATACCATGGGTAAGTGTTTGGTCCAATCCGGGGGTTTGTTTGAGCATTTAAAACCACTTAAAACCGCAACAGAAAATCTGGCTTAGGACGAGCAGGGGCAGGGGCAGGCGATCGCTACGCCTTAAGCAGGCGATCGCTTTGTCTTACTGGACTCGAGCGATCGCTTTGTCTTCTCGAGGCGATCGCTTTGTGTCGGCTTCTCGAACTCTCGAAAATGCTCAAAACACCCCGAAATGGTCTAAATGATCGAAGTGATTCTAAGTCTTTGAAGGTGAAATACTCGAGAAAGGTTCGAAGGTCAGGAACAACGCTAGAAGTTCAACGTAACATTCACGCAATCAATCATATAAAGATTTGAGAGCACGGGGCACCGCGCAACACTTACTCGAAATGACTCGGTGCGCGAGTTAGCCAAGATCAGCGTGATCATCCGTCGTGAAGGAGTCTAAACCAATATTAGGTCAATGGGACGGAAAATGAACATCGTACACGGATGTTAATCAAGGTCGAGAATAGTCTCAAATGGAGAAAGGAACAAAGTGCAACTCACCGAGAGTTAAGCGCGAGTCAAATCACGGTCCTGACTCAACAAGTCACTTAACAAGCATGACACTCGGGTTTTAAGGTTGATAAGAAATGATTATGAGTTAACCGAGGAAGGAAGGAAGTAGGGTCCAATGTTACAATTGGAGTCGAAACCTCTAAACTTTGGTTTTATTTTTAGGCAAAAATCACTTTTGGGCCACCAAACTTTTCAACAACTTGCAAGACGGCCACCAAATGTCAATTTATGCAATTGGGCCATTATACTGAAATTACCCCTCAAATCACCCTCTCTTTTTTTTTTTATGTCAATTAGACTTTTCCATCCAGGTGACCATGAAATCTCTATTCTACCCTTTCTTCGTACCAATCATTTGAAATATTTGAAATATCTTAATCTTATTCCCAATTAAAATAAATAGAAAATAATGCTTATTTAGTTAAATACCAAAATCTCAAAAATCAACCTTAATAAAATTTAAAAATTAAAACAATATATATATATATATATATATATATATATTATCCTAAAAATACTAATGTACTAAAGTTTCGAGTTTCCTAATTAGCTTTTAATATTTTGAGATAAATTATAAGTATCTTATAAAATCATTTATAGGAGATATAATATTTATTTTTTATTTATGACATTGGAATGTTAGGTATAATTTCAAAATAATGTTGACCTTTTTAACACATTCACCCGCTTGAATTATATGATGTACCTTTCTGAAAATCACAAGCTCGGCTAAGTGATTACTTATATTATCATCAATGAGGCTTTTAAATAGCCACGGGAAATACAATAAATTCGAAAATGAAAACCATATCTCAACAGCCACGAGATTATCGTGAATCGTAAGGACTTGGTCTAACTAGAAACAAACTTGGTGACTCTCTAACTCTCCTAAAGTATAGGAGTTTATTTAACAAACTTTGACTAACGAAACTTCTAAGTATCCTAACAATCCCTCCCTAGCTGAAGCCTGCTGCAAGTATCTCGATTTATTTCCTTTAGCCACGACTCCAAGCATTTTCGAAGCCTTTAAATCTTTGCTAGCTTCAGCTTTGTGAATATGTCGACAAGGCTGCGATTACTCCCACAAAATTCCAGTTTCACAACACCATCCTTTGTAAGATCTCGAATGAAATGAAATCTCACATTGATGTGTTTGCTTCTACCATGAAACACATGATTCTTGGCCAATTTAATTGTAGAAGTATTATCACAAAATAAAACACACTTACAAAAATCATAGCCAAGATTATTAAGAACTCTCTGTATCCACACACAGCAGCAGCCTTGGCTGTAGCACTAACATACTCTGGCTGTGATCGACAATGTCATAATAAGCTATTTCCGGTGAAATGCTGCCGGTCCTTAACATGAACGACTAATGCGTGCTTAGAATCATCAACATTGCCAGCATAATCACTATCACAATATCCCACCAAATCATCAGCACTTCTCTTCTATAGTATACTCCCCCATATCAACAGTTCTTTTGAGATAACACAGAACCCTTTTAGATGTTACCCAATGTGCTTCTTTTGGATGAGCCATAAACCGACTGATAAGAGAAACTACATACATAAGATCGGTATGGTAGTATTCAAATACATAAGTCGAGCGACAAATTGCCTATCTTGAGTTCCATTAACCTCAGCTCCAGCTCCTTCCTTTGACAATTTTGAACCAGTCACAATTGGATTCCTCACTGAATTACTCTCCGTCATTCCAAATTTGTCGAGCACCTCCTTAGCATATTTACTCTGACATAAATGTATCCCTCCTGCTCCTTGCTTAACCTCAACTCCCAGAAAGTATTTCATTTCTCCTAAATCCGTCATTTGAAACTTATGTATCATCGACTTCTTAAAATTCTCAATCATAACATAATCATTTCCAGTAAAAATAAGATCGTCAACATAAAGACTAACAATCAGAATTTTACCTTTTTCTTCAAATTTCACAAATAGTGTGTGCTCATAGCTATACTTTGTAAAGCACAGCCCGACAAAAAACTCTTCAATCTGCTATACCACGCCCTTGGTGCACGTCAGTAAGCCATAAAGTGCCTTTTGAGTTTATAAACTTTATCTTCCTTACCTTCTTTTATGTAACCAAGTGGCTAATCCACATAAACATCTTCACTTAATTCACCATGCTAGAAGGAGCTTTTAATATCAAGTCGAAACACGATCCATCCTTTTTGAGCTGCCAATGCTAGCACCATTTTGATTGTATCCCAACTTCTTTGGAGCAAACACCTCACTAAAATCTATCCTTTGCCACCAACTTATTGGGTTTTCATCAAAATTAACAAGGAAATAACAAAAATATTTTCGAAAACCCTCCCAAAATCCATGCGAATTCACATAAATTAGATTTAGAATAATTACCCGATTGTTTGAGTGAGCAATCTTGAAAGCACGCTTGAATCACGATCACCGCAACAACGATTTGCACGGCTTCTCTATGGTATCCACACGAACGGATTGGACGGATATAATTCAACAATTTTGTGCTAGGCAATTGTTGAATCACGGAGGAAGACTTGTGCGTATGAAGAACTAATTAAATCCCTACTTTTTCTCTCTACGAATTTAGTATTTCACTTAAACCCTAAATTCTTTTTATGTTGGATTCGCCAATGACTATCAAAAGAATCCAGCCCTATTTAAAGGGGAGAGAGAGGCGGCCATCATGATCCTAATCTAACTAGGATTATGTTTTGGTCCACTTTATTTAATTAACTTACATCCATTAATCCAATTAATGGCCCAAATAAATTCAGTTCAATTCATTTTAAGTGTGTGACCCAATAAGTTCCTAAATTACGTTGGCAATAATTATTTACTATATATGAATATATATAATTAATTATAAACAATGAGCATCATCTAACAATACATCATTGTTACCTAAATAATAGGAATTATCAGCGATTAATATAATTGAATGTGACCAAAATAATTCTTGTCCCTTTGTTCTAATATCGATTAAACACAAGGCTTGGAATGTGTCATTATATCATTGTTATAGTTTAATCTAGGTTTCTTGATCTCCGAGTAGACTTATCTAGTAGACAAATAAACTCAATATCTAATATTGATTTATTTGAGCACGACCATGCATTTATTTAAGTCTCACTTATCAAGGGGCGCACATATATTATACTCATGTTATATAGGAGGGACAGATTATATCGTCCTTCATATCCCTCGGCATGATTTGTGGCATATCCAACATCGACTTTATAATCACCTTGTTACAGAATGGCGTTTGTCGGTATCAAAATACACGACTCCTCATCTAGGGTATATAACAACTTCAATTCAAAGGACAACGAACACAATAGTCATTATAAGAATCGCTACATGACACTCACGTAACGATCCACATAGCATTCTCATGCGGATCAATCCAATACGTCGTTACACTTAACACGTACCTATGTGTAGCGATATCACTATATAAGTCTCAACACATACTAGTCTCGATGCATTATTATTGCCCTTATTAATAATAATACTCGACTAGGGATATTTAAGAATAACACTTTTATTCAAAGAGCTTTATGATGCATTAATATGGATAAACAAATAATACATAATAAATAAATGCCTTAATAAATAAGGATATATTGTAAAATAGATTTGCCTCAAGGGCATACACCAATATATAGTCTCCTACTTGCACTAGAGCCAATCATGAGCATCTCTTATGCTTATAGATCTAGTGTGACTCTCATGCTTCCGAGCAAGAGGCTTCATCAAGGGATTAACAAAATTCTCTCTGTTGGTATTCTGCATATATTTACATCTTATCTTTTGAGAATCTCTCAAATGAGATAGAATCTCCTAAGTATATATTTGGATCACTGATGAGTCTAGGTTCCTTAGCCTGTGCAATGGCACTATTGTTGTCACAATAAAATGCCACTTGGTCTATAATGCTAAGAACAACGCCAAGTTCACTAATGAACTTTTTGATCCAAACGGCTTCCTTTCCAGCATTAGAAGCATCAATATACTTGGTCTCTGTGATAGAATTGACAAATGTCTCTTGCTTTGAACTTTTCTAGCTCACAACTCCTCCATTAAGGCAAAACACAAACCCTGATTACAATTGATAATCCACTTTATCGATTTGGAAGCTAGCATCAACGTAACCCTTTACAATGAGCTCTTCATCGCCTCCATAAATAAAGAACATATCCTTAGCCCTTCTTAAATACTTAATAATATTCTTGACAGCAATCCAATGACCATTACCGGGATCTAACTGGTACATGCTCGTCACGCTCAAGGCTTAAAATACATTTGGTCGAGTGCATAACATGGCATTTACCGAAGCATATGGAATCTTACTCATACGGTCCCCTTCATTCTCAGTGGAAGGATACTGGGCCTTTTTAAGGTTTACTCTATGTGACATGGGCAAGAATCCTTTCTTGAAATCTTGGATGTTAAACCGTTTCAACACTTAGTCAATATATGCATTTTGATTTAGCCCAAGAAACCTTTTCAATTTATCTCTATAGATCTTAATTCCCAGAATATAGGATGCTTCTCCTAAATCATTCATTGAAAAACATTTTTCTAGCCAACCTTTAATAGATTACAAAGTAGGAATGTCATTTTCAATGAGTAGTATGTCATCTACATATAAGACCAAAAGTATTACTGAGCTCCCACTAACTTTCTTATAAACACAAGGTTCATCTTCGTTCTTGATGAAGCCAAGCTCTTTGACTGCATTATCGAAACAAAGATGCTAACTCCTAGAAGCTCGCTCAATCCATAAATGGATCATTGCGGTTAATACACTTTATTGGTTTTATTTGGATCGATAAAACCTTGGGTTGTGTCACGTACACATCCTCGAGGAGATTTTTATATAGGAAATCGTTTTGACGTCCATTTGCAAATCTCATAATCGTGATAAGCTGCAATTGCATGCAAGATCTTAAAGGATTTAAGCATTGCGATTGGGGAAAAAGTTTTGTTATAGTGTATACTATGAACTTGTCGAAAACCTTTAGCCACAAGTCACCCCTTAAAGGTATGCGATATCATCCATGTCGGTCTTCATTTTGAAGACCCATTTGCCCCTATGGGTTTTACCCGCCGGGTAGGTAAACCAAAGTCCATACTTGGTTAACATACATGGATTTCGTTTTTAGATCTCATGGCTCCAAGCCATTTTTGAAAGTCTGCCCATTAACGGTCTCCTTATAGGATGTAGGCTCATTTGATTCATGCGATGCGTCACGAGGTTGTATCACGAGAAATCCATATATCTCGGGCACATGCGTATCCTACTAGTCCTACGGGGTTCTTGTGTTACCGAAATATGTTGTTCTCACAACACTTTGTGAAAGTTGTTCATGTTTCATCTCTTGATCAATGTTTATTTTGGGTCTTGAATTTCTTTAAGGTTTATGTTTCTCCCACTAGTTCCTTTAGAGACAAACTCTCTTTTTAGGAATACACAGTCCAAGCAACAAATATTTTGTTCTCAACTATTGTAGAAGAAATATCCTTTAGTTTCCTTGAATACCCCAAAATAATATTTATCGATTAAGGGTCAAGCTTATCATATTGTATCCATTTTACATAAGCTTCACAACCCCAAATTTTCATGAAAGACATATTAAGACGCTTCTAGTCCACGACTTATATGGTGTCTTTTGAGCAGATTTAGATGGAACACGGTTAAGAGTAAAAGTAGTTGTAAGTAGTGCAACAAAGTTCGATTATTCCTTTCGGACACACCATTCGTTGTGGTGTTCGTGTGGAGAGCGAGTTGTGATAGGATCCACTCTCTTAGATAATCATCAAATTCTTTACTTAAGTATTCACCCACTCGATCAAATTGAAGTACTTTTATACTTTTACCAAGTTGGTTTTGTACTTCATTCTTGATATCTCGAACATTTCAAAGGATTCGATTTGTGTTTCATGAGATAACAAATAAATGAGGGTTATCGATGCGTGATGAAGTAATGCCAACCACCTCCTACACTTATGTTTAGTGGATCACATATATCTAAATGTATAAGATCCAAGGATCACTAGCCCTTTCACCTTGACCGGTGAATGAGGATGTAACACCCCGGCCCAACTTCATTCAGGAGTTTAGTCTCTCGATATTGACCTTAAAACCCTCGGAGTGATGTCATGCTTGTTAAGCGTGACATGTTAGATCGAGGCATATTGGCGGCGTGTTTAACTCATGGCGAGTTGCACTTTATTCCTATATCCGTTCGAGACTATCCTCGACATCAATTGGCGTTAGTTTGGGTTACCTTTCGCTTTGGTTGGTTGACTTAACCTTGGCTTAGATTCGTTCGCTAACGGCAAGCATGTTCGCTTTGTCGTTAACGGTAAGTTGGGTTAGTTTGAGAGTTGTTTAACTTCGATGTACTTTTGTGACTAGTGTTTGTTATCATTAGTGCCTCGTCACGGGATGATTTAGGTGTGTATTAGATGTGTTTTGACCTTGATTTGGCGTTAGGATCAACCTAGGATCATTAGGGACATTTCGGGGGCGTTTCGGGCAAAGTCGAGAATTTTTGGGCAGGCCGACGCCTAGGCGCGCTCAGAGAAGAATAGGTTGGATTTGGGCGGCCGGCGCTGGGCGGCCGCGGCTCGGCCATTCGTCGGGTTTTGATATTTTCTCGGTTTCGTGTTTTAAGTGGTTTAAAATGCTCAAACAAGCCGGGATTGGACCAAACACTTACCCATGGTATTAATATCATAACCCACTCTATTTTCTCCCTCATTCTCACTCCCGAGCCAGTTTTAGAGAGAGAGAAGAGAAGAGAGGAGAAAGATTTCGCGATATCTTGAGCTCCGCTTGGGATCGACGAGCCGTCTTCGCCGTGGCGTAGAGGGCGACGAGGAGAACATTTCTACGAAGGGATCATCTGATCTGTTAGTATATCATAAACTCATCTCTTCTCCCACGTTTTAGAGAGAAAGTGAAGTTTTGAGAGAGAAAGTTTGATTCAAGCTTGGTTCGAGTTTGGGATCATCGATTGGACTCGTAGCGGTGTAGAGTTCACGGAAGAGTACATTTCCACCGCTCTTGGATTTCGTGGAGGATTTGTATTGTAAGTTACTAATCTCTTTCTTAGATTTTGAGCATCGTAGAGTAGTATCGCGATGTTTACGTGTTATTTATGTGCGTATGAACTCCTACATGCTATACTTGATCAATGTGATACTCTAGCATGCTAAATGGCGTGTATTGATGACTCGTTGTTAATTTGGTGGTCTCAGAATATTAGAGACTTGTGGAGTTCATTGTGTACACGTTGTTGTTGTTATTGCGATGATTGTTGTCTCAGAGTAGTAGAGACTCCTCGAGGTTGGGTTGTGATTATTATTGTCGTTGTTGTTGTTGTTTTTGAGTTATAGACTCGTGGGTTTGTTTATAGTTGGGTTCGGTATAGTCGCCGATGACTTATTTTAGTTATATCAGTATTTGTAACTTGTTGAGATTTTAATCGTTAGCACCTCGTGAGATTTTTATGAGTAATAGATTTTGGTATAGTGAGTCTCGTGATTGTAGGGATGGCCTACGGCTTGTCGATGTTTTGAATATTTGAAAGACAGAGTGTGTGTCGTTGGGATAATGTGAATCGAATATTACCTTGAATGAGCTAGACTACAGTTATGACCTATTCTAGCGGTCGAATAGGATAATAAAATATACGTCGTGTATTGAGTTGTCGAGTAGTGTTTTAGTCTCCTACTGGGTGGGATGGCGCATCAATGAGACTTTGATCGAGTAACTTGAGCTAGGTTGACTTAGTCAAGTTGTTGGTCACGTGACTACTTGAATTGGGATTCGGTGATTATATATATATCGCCTACGTCAGCCGATTTAATTATTAAAGGTATTTGTGACTTCATATAGGTTACTCTTGAGTTGTACGGCCACACGGGTGGCGTGCGTTGGGCGACTAGTATTACACATTGGCGGCGTGTTTATGATAAGTTGGTTATATCCTAGGTAGTTAATGATACACCTTGATTATCGTTCCATTTTGGGCGATGTGACTTGTAGGGGTCGTAATATATTTAACTACGGCGGGAATGAGGTGGATTATATATACATGAGATGGAGTGTATTGTGATCGTAGGATACCGTAGAGATCCTAAGTTGAGCGTGTTAGTGGCGTTGAATTATGATTTGTAAGTGCAGTAGGCTTACGTGTTATGATTATTAAGTCTAGCGATGGCGGACTTGGGTGATGTGTGTATTTGTGATTGTTCTAGTAAGCAATAGGACAATCATCCTACTTTGATGATTGATTGTGTGTTTAGTATTTACAAGCACATTATGTTGATTTAGTATGTGATTCAATAGAACACATTATGGTTTGATTTTTCTTTGGGTTGTGATTCATTAGAACACATCATGATTTGGTTTATTAAGTTGTGATTCAATAGAACACACTTAGATTAGTTTAGCATGGGTAAACATCTACTTGTGCATTGCGTCGAGTCGGTGGCATATGTGCATTGGAGGTGTATTGGCCTTCGGTTATTGCGGAGCGGGGGCCGTAATAGCCAGAAGGCAATCTGTTGGGCCTCGCCCTACCGTTGGCCGGTAGGGGTTTCTCTAGCCCAGCGGTTGAGCGGAATAAGCGGCGTGCATTGTCGACATTGTTTTGTATGCGTTGGGATACGGACACCGGTCCCTTGTGATACCTATAAGTGGCTAGAGCCGTATTGTCTCGGGTCGTAGGGGATCGGCGATACGTCGGCGTGGATCGAGAAATGGTCCACAGCGGGTACTTGTAGACCGTGCGGGGCAGCGATCGGGTACATTATCGGTTGGGTACTTGTAGATCGTGCTTGGCGATCGGGTACCTATATTTGATTTGGGGATCGAGCAGGGTCCTGCGTGATTTGTGTACGGCGGCGGCGGCTGATCATCTATCTACATTTATGTTCGGTATTGAGAGATGTGTCCGGCATCGGCGGCACGATTATTTATTATGGCTTTAGGAAGCGGTGGCGAGGAATCTATTATTATTATTATCTTGTTGGATAGCGGCGAGGCATCCTCATTACGTGGAGCGGCGATGCGATCGTTTACTACGGCTTCGTGGGCGATAAGGTCGGAAGTGTTTCAAGGGATTTCGGAGGTGTACCTCGAATCACCGTATCCACCTTTATGTGTTTACTTTGAGCTTTATGTGCTTCTATATGAGCGAATGTTGGTCGTGGTCTCCAACCGATGCATGACGGTTGGCGGCTCTTGAGCCTCTCGTGAATATAGGGTTGGTTGTCTTATTGCTACAACTGTTTATTATCTGTTATATTTATGCATAATGCCATACCATATTGTTTCATTAGTAGCTTCTTGGGTCATTCGACTCATCCCTTCCATATTTGTTTTCCTTAGTTGCGGGATACGTTTCGCGTGAGACTCTAGTTCGAAGACCTCTAGTTGTGTCTAGTTAGTATTTTATATTTATTTTCGTACTTGTGAGATCGTGAGTTAAAGCGAGTTATGTAAACTTAGTATGTCGGGTAGAGATTCTTGTATTTTCTATTCTTGTTTTTGGTGCCGACTTGTGGAGTCGTGCGGTTGTACTATTTTATAATTCCGGTTTCCTAGTTGTTGTGGCCGTGCGTTGGTATTTTTCTAGTACTTTTCGAGCTTGTTGTCTCGTGGTATTTTGATATTGTTGTTCTCGGCTTGTTTGGCCGTGGAGGTTATATTTATGTTGTTGGGATTTTGTAAATCGAGCTTTGAGGCTCAAGTTCATTTGTTATTCCGCTGCCTTGTTTTTAGTATTCATTGCTTTGGCTTTGGTCTTGAGCTTTTGTGGCTCGTTTGTTAGTTTGCTTCGTTTTCACGCAGAGTTGGGGTTCAACACGGGTCCCGGACTCGGGTAAGTGACCGATTAATATCGAGCTTAAGTTAGCTGTCCGCGGAGGATAGGATCCTCGGCTTAGGTGATTTGGGTATTGGGTTGGCGTTTAACGTCGAGTTTTTGTGTTAGGTTTACCTTGGATATTGGTAAATTATAGAGATGGTCCATGTAGGATTGGATTGGTAGGGTTCTTACGCTCGTGAGGCCGGAGACTAATGATTAGTAGTCGGTTATTTCCCTTGTGGGAATTGGTGAGTGCGCTTTAAGTCTTCGCTAGAATGTTGGCGACCAAGTGTGAGTCGCTTGATGAGTTTAATGGTGAGATTTGACCATTATAGGTTGTCTCATTTGATTCTTGAAAGTGTGAGTCGAGATGTTTTAAGGAGCGTCTTAGGCTTGAGATTTGTAATAGTTGAGGTAACGAGGTGGAATACCGGAGATCTTGGGTCACGAGCCCACTAGTGTTTATCGTGGAGTGTCGAGTTACGATAGTGCAGTATAGAGTCATCTTGACTTAGACACTTTATTCTTGCATATCATCATGGAATGCGACATTTGTACATACTAGAGACATTATGTCATATAGGTACATTCGCTTGTATTTGATACTTATGCGTGAGACCGACTCTAAGGGCATATTTGTAATCACTTGTCCCTAACGCCCTAGTGGCGGTAGCTTTTTAAAGCCTTGAGAAGGGCACGATTTGGTTGTCAAGAGATATTCGTCAAGACTAAGTTGATAGCATGATAGATAAATTGCCTAACCTATTACCAACCCAGGAATGGACAAGTAAATGGAATAGTACACTTGAGCAAGTGTGTACCTCGTGTTCGGATTGTGTATCATTTCTTGTGTATTGGTTTTGATTTGTGTGAGCCGTTGTGCTTAGTTGAACATAGTGTTTTTAGGCATGCGATTAGCCCTTGTGACTTGTACGTTGTCACGTGTGTTATAAGTTTGTTTTTAGAGATATCGAAGTGATAATTTGCCACCCGTGAGCGAGATTGCCATATTATTATGCGGCGTGTTGTAGGCTGGATGCATTGTATTGATTCGGTCTTGTCTTACCGATTTTGCGATCTGAATAGATCGTGTCACCTGGCATGTGCCCTTTGGCATAGTGAGGTGGTTATCTTTAGAACCTGCACGTGCATATTATATGTGTTGGGTTGAGAGTTTAGAAGCATTATGTTGATAAGTATGCCTTTGTTGATTCACTTAAGGTGTTTCACTTCCCTAGAGATTTAATGTCTCTATTGTATTCTCTGTACGAGGATGGCACGAACTAGGAAGGCTGCAAGGATATCGGTTATGCACCCGACCGTATTTCAACTTCGAGACACGCATTACGAGGCTGGAAAGAACTAGAGGACCAACGAATGTGCCCTAGGTGAGACACCAGAGTGGAGCAAGAGTCCCCAGAACCCTCTGCCCAGACCAAGACTCCCATGGAGCGAGTCAAGGTTAGAAGGTGAGACCTTGTAATTGAATCCGCAAGAGTCATGTTCATCGTGACTTGTTCTATTATCTATTTTATTGTCATTGGACTACCTCGTCTTTCATTTGGGTACTGGATTCGTTAGAATATTATATCTCGTGAGTTGACGTGGATGTAATCATTGAGAGTGTGATACACTCTGTATCAAGTAACATGTATAATCACGTGGTATTGGTCCAATGACCGATCCATTTCGTCGAATGTATTTAGAGTTTGAAACTCTTATTATTATTTATGTTGACCTTGTGACTTATTGACATGAGTGGTGCATTGCGGTATGTTGACTTACGATTCCGTTGACCCTTTTATTTTGTCGGCTTTGGATGTAGCCGGTGGTATCGTTATTCACATCGAGTCCTATGACTCGGCAGTGTTGTATTTATTGTACCCTTTGATTCAAGCCTATTTCCTTGATGATAGGGCGTCTACGTGTAACCTTTGAACCTTAAGGTTGTGTTAACCGGACCTAATTGATCGGCGGGATTTCTCGTGAGTAGTTGTTGAGTTGTACCACGAAGTGGGGGAGCCTGTTAGCTTGTGAGCGTGGTGTTGGAAACGTCGAAGGTGTTTTCATGACACTTTGTAGTGTACCTTGAACTTGGACTTGGCCGGAGACGGTAGTGAGTCTCGTAATGAAACCAGAGATTTCTTACGTCTCGAAATTTTACCTATTCGTTATAAACCTGCTTGTGAGAGCACTACTTGAGATTGATGACTTCTAATTTGGACCTACTCGACTTATTTGTTGGACTTTCACTCATGTCGATAGAAGTCGGATTCTTGCGAGCTATTGTATGGCCTTGTTGTAGCATTGTCGTCCGTGGACGTTTGATCCTGAATTCGCGGTCGAATTCTTTAAGGAAGAGGATGTAACACCCAGGCCAACTTCATTCGAGTTCACTCGTAGTCTCTCGATATTGACCTTAAAACCCGGAGAGTGGGCGTCATGCTTGTTAAGCGTGACATGTTAGATCGAGGGCCATATTCGGCGTGTTTAACTCATGGCGAGTTGCACTTTATTCTATATCCGTTCGAGACTATCCTCGACATCAATTGGCGTTAGTTTGGGTTACCTTTCGCTTTGGTTGGTTGACAACCTTGGCTTAGATTCGTTCGCTAACGGCAAGCATGTTAAGCTTTGTCGTTAACCGTAAGTTGGGTTAGTTTGAGAGTTGTTTAACTCCATGTACTTTTTGTGACTAGTGTTTGTTATCATTCGTGCCTCGTCACGCGGGATGATTTAGGTGTGTATTAGATGTGTTTTGACCTTGATTTGGCGTTAGGATCAACCTAGGATCATTAGGGACATTTCGGGGCGTTTCGGGCGAATCGGAAAAGTTCGAGAATTTCAGGGCGAGCGCGGCCGCCTGAGCGTGCTTCAAGCCGAATAGGTTGGATTTGGACGGCCAGCCAGGGCGCTGGCGCCGCCTCTCCGAGCCTGTTCGTCAGGTTTTGATATTTTCGGTTTTCGTATTATTTTTAAGTGGTTTAAAATGCTCAAACAAGCCGGGATTGGACCAAACACTTACCCGGTATTAATATCATAACCGGCTCTATTTTCTCCCTCATTCTCACCCCAAACAGATTTTAGAGAGAGAGCAAGAAGAGAGAGAGAGAGGAGAAAGATTTCGCGATATCTTGAGCTCCGGCTTGTCGGATCGACGAGCCGTCTTAAGCCGTAGCGTAGAGGACGGCGAGGGAGAACATTTCTACCCGAAGGGATCGTCCGATCTGTTGGTATATCATAAACCCATCTCTTCTCCCACGTTTTAGAGAGAGTGAAGTTTTGAGAGAGAAAGTTTGATTCAAGCTTGGTTCGAGTTTGGGATCATCGATTGGACTCGTAGCGGTGTAAAGTTCACGGAAGAGTACATTTCCACCCGAAGATCTTGGATTTCGTGGAGGATTTGCGTTGTATTGTGAAGTTACTAATCTCTTTCTTAGATTTTGAGCATCGTGATGTGTGGTATTTGTGATTGTTCTAGTAAGCAATAGGACAATCATCCTACTGATGATTGATTGTGTGTTTAGTATTTACAAGCACATTATGTTGATTTAGTATGTGATTCAATAGAACACATTATGGTGCATTTTCTTTGGGTTGTGATTCATTAGAACACATCGTGATTTGGTTTATTAAGTTGTGATTCAATAGAACACACTTAGATTAGTTTGGCATGGGTAAACATCTACTTGTGCATTGCATCGAGTCCAGGTGGCATATGTGCATTGAAGGTGTATTGGCGCTCGGTTATTACGGGGCGGGGGCCGTGGCCAGAAGGAAACCCATGCAGGGCCTCGCCTACCGTTGGCGCGGTAGGGGTTTCTCTAGCCCAGGTTGAGCGGAATAAGCGGCGTATTGAGCATTGTCTTGTATGCATTGGGATACGGACTCAGGTCCCTTGTGATACCTATAAGTGGCTAGAGCCGTATTGTCTCGGGTCGTAGGGGATCGGCGATCGTCGGCGTGGATCTGAGGAAATGGTCCACAACGGGTAGTTGTAGACCGTGCGGGACCTTGATCGAATACATTATCGGTTGGGTACTTGTAGATCGTGCTTGCCGCCGTCGGTACCTATATTTGATTTGGGGATCACCACGATCCCTCGTGATTTGTGTGCGGTAGCGGCCACGGCACAATCATCTATCTGTTTTATGTTCGGTATTGAGAGATGTGTCCGGCATCGGCCGGCACGATTATTTATTATGGCTTTACGGAGCGATGAGCGCGGGAATCTATTATTATCTTGTTGGATAGCGGCGAGGCATCCTTTACGGTTAAGGTGGAGCGGCATGCGATCGTTTACTACGGCTTCATGGGCGATAAGGTCGGAAGTGTTTCAGGATTTCGGAGGTGTACCTCGAATCCACCGTATCCACCTTTATGTGTTTACTTTGAGCTTTATGTGCTTCCTATATGAACGAATGTTGGTCGTGGTCTCCAACCGGTCATGACGGTTGGCGGCCTCTTGGAGAGCCTCGTGGTATAGGGTTGGTTGTCTCATGTGCTACAACTGTTTATTATCTGTTATATTTATGCATAATGCCATGTCATATTGTTTCATTAGTAGCTTCTTGGGTCATTCACTCATCCCTTCCATATTTGTTTTCAGTTGCGGGATACGTTTATTAGCGGTGAGACTCGAAGACCCTCTAGTTGTGTCTAGTTAGTATTTTACATTTATTTTACGTACTTGTGAGATCGCGAGTTAAAGCGAGTTATGTAAACTTAGTATGTGGGTAGAGATTCTTGTATTTTCTATTCTTGTTTTGGTGCCGACTTGTGGAGTCGTGCGGTTGTACTATTTTATAATTCAGTTTCAGTTGTTGTGGCCGTGTGCCCGTTGGTATTTTACTAGTACTTTTCGAGCTTGTTGTCTCGTGGTATTTTGATATTGTTGTTCTCAAACGTTTAGCGAGTGGAGGTTATATTTATGTTGTTGGGATTTTGTAAATCGAGCTTTGAGGCTCAAGTTCATTTGTTATTTTTGCCTTATTTTTAGTATTCATTGCTTTTGGCTTTGGTCTCGAGCTTTTGTGGCTCATTTGTAATAGTTTGCCGTTTTCACTTGTACAGAGTTGGGGTTCTTAGGGTCCGGACTCGGTCGTGACAAGGACTTAGTCATCTTACCCAATAAACAAGTTTCGCATACCTCATAAGATTCAAAATTAAATAAGTCTAAGAATCCATCTCTATGGAGTCTTGAAATATGATTTTCATTTATATGGCCTAAGCGATAAATATATGTAGGGGTCATCTTTCGGGTATAGGCAATTCCTCTTCCAATGTGCGGTCTCACCGCGGAGAAGCGGGTTCCCTCTTTAACTACACCACCTTTTGGGTATTATGGTCTTATCTTTGGACCTAGGTTTAATCTTCCCTTTGGTACTAGACCTCAAGGTTGATTTCTTCCCTTTCCCTTTCCTTGGACCATCAGTATGGTCTTGCCTTTACCCTTGTTGATGTTTTGTTCAGCAGTTATCAACACATTGATGTTTTGCATGAACAAATTGTACTAGACCTCTTTTTGCTCGATACCAATTGATGTGATTCCAGATCATTGACAAAGGGAAACCAACCACGAACACGTATTGAAACGGAAAACAATGAATTGAACGAAGATAGGAGCTTCCCTCAACCCTAGGGCTTAATTTAATCCTTAGAACCTTGGAGTGCAACCTTGACCCACTAATCGCAATTAATTAGGAACCAAGACTACGGAACACCACAAGCTGCGGCTCAACAAACTTGATAAGTTCAAGGGTATGAGAATTCTAATCCAAGAAATCAGTAACACCGCATCATTCATGATATTCGTTTGCATCGTGATTATTTACTTCATTGGTATCATTGTCATTTCATGTACATTCTTCATCCTAGCATGTTTGCATTTGAGTTGATTTCATACGTCTCTTATGCCTTTTTAGTGTTTAAATCCTTGCATCATTGGTACTTATTTTGGTTTGCATTCTTGACCTTGTTATGGGTTGTTTTGGAAGGGTTTTGATTGTATTTTGGACTTGGTTTGAGGTTGGTATCAACTTAGGATGACTTGGGGTGTTTTGAATCACTTTGGAATGGTTTAGAGACCTTTTGACCTGAACCGATCGCTATGCGACCGCATAGTGCAACCTAGCATAGAGTCCCAGGTTTCGGAATATATACGGCCGTCTAGGGCGTCCGCATAGAGCTATGCGCCGCGTTGAGCCAACTCGCTTAAAACCCCAATAGTTCGGATTGTATGCGGTCGCGAGAGAGCTCGCATAGGAGCTATCGTCTGCATGCGCGACCGCATAACGTCGTGCTCGCTTTGTTTGTTTGACGAACTTTTAAGTGACTTGACCATTTGACTAGTTTTCAAGGGCCAAGATTGAGCACGCCCCGTGCTTCAAAGATCGACTTTGTGACTTCACTTAAAACCATTAGAGAGCCTTGAAGACTCTCATTTTAGCCTTGAACACTTTAGAAGCGGAGAGTTGAGGGAGTTCTTGAGTGAGATTGTTGCAATTTCTCGTTTGAAGTCCAGATCACGATCGACTTCATTGAGAGCTAGGACTGGAGATCACTTCTCTTGGTTTGTTTCATAAGGTTTTTCTTGGTTAAGCTTCTCTATTTATGTCTTGTATGACATCTTAGCCTTGTAAAATGGCATTTATATGTTGAAATCAACATGTTTGAGGGTGTTTTGTTGTTGAGCCATGTAAATTTCGTGGATGACATGTTTTATATGTTGGGAGACTTGTTTTTGTCTTGATTGATACACATAAATTGTATCACTTGTTAATCTTGAAGTAAAATGATTCTTCATCGATTCGAACTCATTAGAAATAATTTATGACTCTAATGGAGTTGAATAGGTTTTCATAATTGATGAGACCACGTGTGTGACTTGGGGATTTCGTTGTGATACGAGAGTTTTGTTGGGAAAATTAGTTACCCAAATTGTGTATGATGTTGTTGTTTAATTCTCGTAAATATTATGAGATGGTTGATTTTGTGAGTAGGATTATTATGACCTACTTGAGACATTCATGTTTAATGATGTTGTGCTCCCTATCTTGGAGTTTGATTTGTTATTGTGAATGTCAAGTAAACACCTACTTGTACATTTGATATGTCCTTAGATTATTTGTTGGCGGTGTATTGACGCTCGATTATTGCGAAAGCCGGGGCTACGTAATAGTCGAAGGCCAATACATCGGGCCTCACCTTACCGTTGGCCACGGTAGGGGCATAGCGCCATTTGTTGTATGAAATAAATGCAACCTTAGTAAGTTATTTCGTGGTTGATTCTTGGGTCGTAGGGACCAAGATCAACCGTCGGCGATGAATACGAGAAAATGGTTCACACGTAATTTGTTATGGTTTTGATTCACAATCGAACACGTCAACAACGGCTCCTATATTGGTATATTATATGTTGGTTGGTTGGAAGTATGGGGTATATTAGAGGTGTGCCTCAATATAGCATCCTTTTAAAAGTGTTTATATATCGCACTTATGTGGTTCCTATATATGCGAATGTTGGTCACGATTTCTAACCGGTATGGGTCGGTTGGCGATCGTTGAGCCTCTCGTGTAGTATAGGGTAACGTGTTGTTATGAGATGCTTATCATGCTATGCCTTGTGATTGATATATCATGTCATAGCTTTTATACTTGTTCATATTATCGTCTTGCATCTCGTATGACATATTGTTGCATTAGTAGCTTATTGAGTTTTAAACTCACCCCGTCCAATGTTTATTTGTTTTCCTTAGATCACGGTCCGGCGAGGAACCCATAGTAGGAGTTTGCTTCGTCTTGGCATTTGTGCAGGTTGTTCTTTTGGTCGTGCTTTTCGGGCCATTGTATTTCTTTTGGTAAGGCCGAGGGTATACATTGTTACCTACACTATGTAATGTTGGGTAGTGTGTGTTGGTTCTTGAGATTGTATTATTCTTTTGGTTATGCCGACATGGTTGTCGTGCTTGATGTAATCCTTATTATTCGTTACTTCCGTATACTCGATTTGGATATGGTTATTGTTCTCCGAGCTTGTTGCTCGTGGAGGTTTATGTTACATGTTTGGTTTTATATTCAAATTATGTTTTAAATGAGTTTAGTTTTTCGGCTTGTTATTATGCCGATGAAGTATTGCTTTGGTTTTAAAGAAAAGCTTTGCACGTGCATTACATGGTTTTATGCATTCGCTTTATACTTGCATATTAAAGAATTTTTGAGATGTATATTTCATGTTCTCGTTTCCTCGCGATCCGACCTGGGATTCCATGTAGGAGTCCGGGGAGGGTTATGACAAAATCTCTCAAAAGCTCACAATATAGTGAAAACTCAATTCAATCATATCATATATCAAAAGTTTTTAATCCAAGACATATGATGACCTTTATATAGGCTGAAACAAACCTACAAAAATCCTAAAAATGTTTAGAAACAAAACCCCTAGGAGTTAGGATAAAACCATACTTTAAAAAACCAAAAAATATCAAAATATCGTCGTCGGTGCGCTAGGGGCGCATATGGGTGCTCTAAGGCGCGTGTCCCCGTACTTTTGGTCGAAATCGTTTAAAACAAGTAAAAACAACAAAATCATGATTTTTGGTACGGCGGACGCATGGGCTTCACGGCACGAGGGCACAAGGCTTAATTGTCCTTGTTCAAGACAATACGACCCTAGGCGCCGCTCCATTCTAGTAGAATTTCGTTCAGTTGATTTTGATGTTATTTAAGGCCTCCAATGCGTAAACGAGCCTCCCTTCTTTGCCTTGATCATCCTTGGTTGTTATGAGAGCTTCAAGAACATGAACTTCTCCTTTTGGGCCTCGAATGGGCTTGAGTGACTTTGAACCCAAACAATCATAATTGGTTCACATGACTTGGGCCTTGAGTCTTAGCTCGATCCACGGTTCTCATCATAATACAAAACTAGTTGAATTCTTTTGACGTGAACTCACCACCTATCGTTCTCAAGCAACAAATATACTGACATATCTCCTTTTCAACATAGTTTTTAAATACTTTAAACATTGCAAAGGCCTCATTTTAGTCAGCATGAAAATACACCCATGTCCTCCTACTATAGTCATCAATAAAACTTAACATGTACCTCTTTCCACTATTTAAAGCTGGAGTTATGGGACCACACAGTCAGCATGTATAAGCTGAAGCCTCTTTAAAGCTCTCCATTTGCTTTTCTTAGGTATGTCATCTCTATGTTGTTTTCCAACCATGCGGTTTGTACATACTTTGCTTGTAGTCTTAAGTTGAGGCAACCCCTTCACTAAATTTTTGTGTTGCAAAGTACAAAGATTCTTATGACTCTAGTGATCGTACCTTTAATGCCATAACTCGGTGATGTCCTTTGTCGTAGTGTTGAGACAATTTGATTGTTGGTCAGCTACATGTGAAAGCACCACAAACATACGATTTGCTGTCATCTGTGTTTACATGATAAGACCTCTTATCTTGTGAGAGACTTTGCAAGCTCTATCTTGAATTACAATAGCTAGGCCTTTCTCTTGCAATTGTCCTATGCTGAGCAAATTATTTTTCAATTCAAGAATGTAATAGACATCAGACACTACCTGCTTGGCATCTCCAACTTGTAGCTTTACACGTCCTTTGCCCATCACCATTTTCATGTTGTTTCCAAGCTTCACGAGTGCGTGAAATTTTCATCAAATTCGTGAACCCTTTGCTTGTTCTGTCATATGGTTGCTACAACTGAATAAAGGAACCAAACACCTTCTCCTACGCAACATTAAGATCGGTATAAGCCATCAACAAGAGTTCTTCTTTGTCGTCAATCTCCATATAATATGTTGCCTTCTCCCAACTAGGACACTCATATTGGAAGTGTCCTAATTTGTGGCATTTAAAACACTCTAGGCGCGGCTGCTCCATTCGCGAAGACTCAAGCAAAGTACTCTGCGGTTCATCAGTGAGTTTGTCGATATCTTTCGATTCCTCAATCGAACACACAATATAATTAAAGTTGTCCGTGAGGGTACGAAGAGCTTTCTCCACAATCTTGACATCAGGCATATCTTCGCCATAGTTTCTCATCTCATTGGAAACAATCATCACTCTTTTAAAATAGTCAGTAATTGACTCTCCTGTCTTCATCTCTAAAATCTCAAAATTCCTACGAAGCCTTTGCAGTTGTGCACACTGGATCCTAGCATTACCCCGATACTTAACCTTCATCGACTCCCATAGTTGCTTCGCCATCTCTTTCTGAGTGATTGTCTTTAGGATGGACTTATCAATGGACTGAAAGAGATAATTTTTCACCTTCAGATCTTTCAGCTTGACATCGTCTATAATTTTTCACCTTCAGATCTTTCAACTTGACATCGTCTAGGGCTTTTTGTTGTGTCGTCGACAGCTCTTCACCTCCTGGCTCCTTGTATCTGGTTTGAACCACACTCCAGTTCTGATGAGAACCAAGGCAAGGAAGGTTTGGGTCGAGACAATCATGGTTCGGGTCTAATCAACGTTCGTAATGATGTTCGTGATTCATTAAGCATAACCAGAGGTCCAACGACTCATAAGCATGCAACAAAGATTCGTGAGTCTTTAGCATCGCTTGTGGAAGGGATTGAGGAGTTCAAGCATGTTCTTTGAAGCCCTGACAACACCTAAGGACATGTAAAGCAATGGTTGGAGGTTCATTTACATGCAAGAAGCAAAACCTGTGTTCTGCCTAGGAAGCGATCGCCATGATTCGACAGAAAGTGATCGCCCTGAAGACTGCTTGCAAAGCGATCGCTTTGCATCGATTTAAAGCGATCACCACGTGCAATATGCGTGATTTGTTTGACGAAAATTTGACAGTTTTTGGTAACTTTAAAGTATTTTTAGGTATTTTTATTTCCTAATAAACGTTTCCTAGGGTTAGTAGGATTATTTAGGCCTATATAAAGGCTTTTTTTTCATTGTAAAATTTAAGAACTTTGATATTGATTAATTTGATTTGAGTTTTCACAATATTGTGAGCTTTTGAGGGATTTCTTGGACTAGAATTCTCAAACCCTTGAACTTATCAAGTTTGTTGAGCTGCAGGCTTGTGGCGTTCCGTGATCTTGGTTCCTAATCAATTGCGATTAGTGGGTTACGGTTGCACCCCAAGGTTCTAGGGATTAAATCGCCTAGGGATGATGAAAGCTCCCTATCTTTTCGTTTAAATTCGTTGTTTCGTGTATTCAATCCCGTTCTTGGTTGGTTCCGCTTTGTCATAATCTTGGAATCACATCAAGTACTCCTTTGATCGAAGGAGATTCTCCATGACTAAACTCCAATGATCGTAGTCCCCATCAAATTTGGGAACACATGGCCGTGCGAAATTGCTTGACTCTGCACCATTTTTCACACACTCTCACTACTCTCATGTTTCACTCTATTCCTTACTAGTGTTTCCCTCTTACACACACTCAAGCTCCTTTCGAGTGCTCTGATATCAAATGTTGAAAATCACAAGCTCAGCTAAGTGATTGCTCATATTATCATCAATAATGAACTGGCTTTTAAATAGCCACAGAAAATACAAAAATTTAAAAATGAAAACCATATCTCAACAGCCCTGAGATTATCGTGAATCAACTAAGGACCTAGTCTAACTAGAAACAAACTTGACTAACTCTCTAACTCTCCTAAAGTATAGGAGTTTATTTAACAAACTTTGACTAACAGAAACTTCTAAGTATCCTAACACCTTCCATTTACTTTTTTGTTGAATTGAATGATAATCCCTCCGATCAGGGTAAAAAGTCTACTTTTAAAAAAAAAAATCAACATGTGACTAAATCAAATCAAAATTTTACATACTTTACTTATATTTTAGGAAATAAAATTATCGGTCAAATCTTAACTAAGTTGACCAGGAAAAAAGTCAAAAGTAGATCATTTGCAGAACGGATGGAGTACTTATTATTTTTTTTGATATTTTTGTGTAAAATTATGGAGCATTAAGTACGATTTTTTATTTACTTTGATAACGTAATAAGATATGCTTGTTACTACAAATTTTTTTTTTTTTTTGTATTTATACAATTGAATGTTATTAATATATTTCAAATTACCTCTCAGCACTATTTTTAATTTTTTCATATCAATAAACAATGCATTTTTATTTCTTTCCAACTTCTTTGAATAAGAAAAAAAATACCCCTACGTACTTGTATTTTGTAATCCGTTGAAAGGATAGTATTGTCATTTGTCACATGAATCCTTCATCTACTTCCCAGAATGTCCTCTCCTGTTCCAGGCTTCGAGCAGACTCTTTACAAAAATCAATTCAAAGTGATTTCATCGAAGTAAATTTGAACGGCGGCAATCTTTCTCCGCGATAAAGCCTCAAAGATTGGTCGCGAAATTGAGTTTTGGTTTGCAATCAAACGTTTTGGTCTAATAAAATGTGGACACAAGGCTAACTTGTACCAAGAGACAAGCTAATTTATCGCATATATATATATATATATATATATATATATATATATATAACAACTATTGGATTGTAAATCAATAGCTAAGATTTAATGGTTAGTTGGAAAATGAATTAATGCAAGTAAGTGAGTCAATTAATGCAAGTAGGTGAGTCATTTAATGCAATTAATTTTAGCCATTGATTTTAAATCCAATGGTTGTTATAATAGTAGCCATTGATGGAAATAACCATATGATATATATATATATATCCAAATCTTTAAAGATTTAATGATTTTGTTTGTTTAAATTATTTTGAGGTGGGTTCAAAAATTAGTGATGCCTTTTCTTTCCTTTACTTTTTTTTCCTCTTTTCCATTTTCGTTGATTGTCATGGACCATCGGTGTAAATGGATCGGTTTAGGCTAAAATCGCGAATCGAATCACTTTTTAAATCGAACGAGCCATGAAGCTTGGAACTGAACCAGTTAGTTTGGTTCGATTTTGCGGTTCATATAAATCTTTTTATTAATTAAATTAATCATCACTATGCTATAAAATAAATGCTTGTAATATGGATAAATCTAACAATAACATTAGGAAAATAAAATGTTTAACTGTTAATTAAAACATTAAAAAAAAAAAAAAGGGTTTTGAAAGCAAAAGATCAAAAATAAAAAAACAATGATGTTTACTGTTTACACTCACTTCTCTAGCAAATTTTATATTTGAAATAAAAATAAATTAACAATTACTAATATATATATATATATATATATATATATATATATATACATATAAATATATGCATGTATATACATATAAATATATGCATGTATATATATATACACATACATAAATAATATAAAAATAAATATTAACATGATAGTTCGGTTCGATTCGATTCGGTACCAAAAATTGCAAATCAAACCGAACTGAGTGGTTCATAAAGTTTTCAAACTTAAATCGAACTACCTAACTCAAAACGAATCAAATTAGTCGATTGATTCGATCGATCATCGATTTAGTGGTTCGGGCTTACACTCGTAGTCATGGTTTGGGTTTGCTGAATGAGGTGTTTGATTGAAGTGAGAATGTAAAGAGGGTATTTTGGTCTGTCCGTTGGAGTAATAAGGGTATGTTAGACTTTTAATTTTTTCCATTAACTACATCCATCGGGGTTTTTGGCTCAAATAGAATGGTGGCGTTTAAAGAAAAATCGTTTAGGCGGTGGATCGTTAATCCTGAATAGTTAAGGGTTGACATGTTAACCCAATATGATTTAGGGGGGGTTATGGTAATTGGATTGACCCTCGTTATCCAAATTATTGATTATTCTAACCCTAACTGAGCAAGTCAAAACTAGGGATGAGAAAAGTCAAAACCCCGACTGAGCTTTGAATACTCAACTTGTTTGCCTGCGGTCTCTCTCGTTCAATGTACGTCTCTCTGTTCTTGCTTAATTGTTTTATTTTTTTATTTTTTGGTTGAATTTTATATCTTATGATTAATATTTGTTTTCATGAGAATCCTTGATTTTTAATTCCCATGATTGTTATAGTTCTTTAATTTTGAAGTTCAATAAGTTTGAAAACTCTTAAAAATTAATTTTATGAACTCTGATACATTGACTTTATCTTCCCAAAACAGAAAGTAGAACACCCATAGTATTACAAGTGGATGTAATTCTTTCACCTGTCCTTGAGTTATTTAGGAGGTGTTTGGCTTTTCAATTTAATGACTTAGTTTAGGTTTTGAATTTTATTTATTTATTTATTTTTTGGTACAAAAGTAAAAGATATAGAAAAAGCTGGTACCAATTGGCCTGTACTGAGGGATGTTCCCTCGGGGCTCATAATAGGGGCGAGTTTGATCCCGCAGTCTTTCAAACAAAAAAAAAAAAAAAAAAGGCGGTGGGATTAAAGAGAAGAAGTCGAAACCACAAACCAAGTCACCAAATTGGAGATAGTGGTTTGGTTTATGACTTTGGTCCCACCAGTTTTCTCTTGGTTTCTCTACTTTTTCTTAAAAAAAAAAAAACTCAATATTCCAATCAATCAAGTCACTAAATTGCGAAGGCAAATGGACCCATTATGTTTTTCTGTTACTTTTTCGTTCCTAGTCTTTAACAACTGTCTATAGCCGGTGGCAAATACTAAAGTAATTGTCTCCATGACAGTAAGCTTGTCTTAGTTTGTTTGGACAATTAATCTTCTTGATGGCATCTACACTTGTGTTTCATGTGTATTTTCGTGCTGAACTTATGTAAGTTCTTTTTGCCTCTAAAATATGTGTGTAATTGAATTCATTATGTTATACTCTTGTTGTTTTGGGATGCCCGTAACAAAATGCAATTTTCTTTTTGAGAGATGTCCCTTCTTTTCTGCTACTGTAATGCAAACTGTTGCAGAATACAGTCTTTGAGTCATTAGAAGATAAATTGACACCTTCTGTTGGACAAAGATTCGTATGTTTCGTGATTTGCCCCTCTTTGTTGCATATCCGAATGAGGATCACCATTATGAACATTAAATCATTAATTTACTGACTAATTCAGCCAATATAAGAGCGTGCCTGGAACTTCAGAGCGCAGCTATCATTTGAAATTTTCTACTTATGTCAATGTTAATTTTAACCCTTTGAAATGCAAGTTACTCTTCCAGCCATCATGCTTCAACTCAAGTCAGCATTTTGTTTCCAACTACTTGGGGTCGGATATGTGAATCCCTTTTCTCCATCCAGCTCCGGCCAAAGCAATGCTTTACGTTAGATTGCACTCAATCATATCCTTGTTAACTATAGTGGTCCTTGTTCATTAGTTTTGGTCTTCCCTAGGAAAGAAGTACTACTTTGGGAAACCTCCAACACTTATATAGCTCTTCAAAGGAGTCCATTAGGTGCGTGAGCTTCCAGGCTCCAGCAAATCCTGCTAGGAAGCTGATTTCTATACATAAGAAAGAAGTGTTCACTCCATGCCTCTATGAACCAAACTAAACACCAACGATGGAACTAGAGAATCGATCCACTAATTCCAGCTCCCAGTCCGAGAGTTCCTTTGAAATTGGCGAACAAAGCAATTTCCTTCCCTGCTATAAAAGGATGTCTCAAAGCAAGCTCAGTAAAGTAATGCCCCAGTCTCTCAGATCAATGGATCATAACCCGAGTGATGTCTTCACCAAAAAAGAAAAAAGTGATGTGCTTAATCACACTATAAAGGGCCTGTGACTTCCTTTGAAATCTGATCAGCCCAAGAACTTCTATACTTCTGTACTGAATTGACTGTAATTTTCACCCATCTTCCTAACTCCGAGGTAGGGATACATATTGTATCTAAATGAAATGTTGTCATGTTCAACAGATCGCTTGAAAGGTTGAGATGTGAAAAATGGCGCATCTTTACTTATGGAACATTGCAATGTATAGGTACAACCAGGCTGGACATTTTAATGCTAACTTGTTAAAACCATTCAACTTAGGGATGGTTAGTTACCATCATAGGGTTGCACCATTCAGTGAAAATCTTTTCTACTTTGTGGGAATTGATGATATCTTTTGGCACATTAACCTAAATGTTATCCTTGTTGAATGCAGCAAAGCAATTCTAATGTCATGATGCACCACCACAATCGGTGCTTAGATGAGAAATATAATAATGGATAGAGAGGTAAATAGATCAGATGTTACCCTGGAATATTGTTTCTGTTTGAGATGTAGTGATTTAATTCTTGTTTGCAGACTTTAACTTCATCTCGGAAAAACAACCATATGTGCTTTGGTTGATTTTCTCCACTGTTTTGGTACTTGGATCTTTCATATTCTTAACGAGCCTCAAGCAGATCAAAGTGCCAAGTAGACCCAAAGATACACCTGTTACTGTGAATGCTGGCCTACCTTTGGATGCTCGTGAGTTCCCTCCTGCAGCTATCCATTTCCCTCAACCGAGAACCTACAGCAGGTTACCTTTACATCTTTATATGTTACCACTCCCTCATGCATTTTCTTGTCATAACTCATCATGTGTCTTTTGACAGGGATGAGTGTGCAGGGAACAGTTCACAATTTTGCCATTTTATCAATGCAGAGATCTGGAAGCGGGTGGTTTGAAACTCTGTTGAACAGTCACCCCAATATTAGTTCCAATGGAGAAATTTTTCTGTAAAGCACAGGAAAAGCAATTTTTCAACTATTAGGAGAAATTTAGATTCTGTATATAGCTTAGAATGGCTCAGTAGTGCTGCAAAAACTCTTGCACTGGTGCCGTTGGATTCAAATGGATGCTTAACCAGGTTTGTCAGATTCTTGTTCTCTTTATCTTCTGATACTCATTCTTCCCCTCGTGATCCATATCGTCAGCATACGTTCAATTTGTGAAATTGTTATAGCATCTCTATCAAGTAAACCCAGTTGTGTTCATATATCATTTTGCTTCTCTTCTTTTTGACATTTTTTGGTTCTTTCCAAATTTTCAGGCTGTGATGGATTATCATCAGGACATTGCCAATTATTTCAACTCAGAGAAGGTATCTCTGATATTTGTATTTCGGAGAAATCTCTTGCGAAGGCTTGTATCTGTTCTGGCAAATGCTTATGATAGACAAGCAAAGCTGATCAATGGTACCCACAAGGCTCATGTGCATACAAGAGAAGAGGTAGTTTCTCTGCTTGCTTATCTTGCGGTTCACATTTTACAAAGGTGATCCATGACTTTTATGAAAACACAATTAATACA
>JACONP010000233.1:0-22463 GCA_016624345.1 Platycodon grandiflorus
TGGTGTGACATCGTCCTTGTGGATACATCTACTTTTGCAAAAAACCACAATGAATACAAAATTAGACAAGATGTGGCCCTCGGCAGCGTGGTAGCGTGAACAACCAACAAACGTAACTTTTGTCAATTGAAGAGTGTGAAAAATACCTTTATAACCTTAATACTTGATCTGTCTCCCAAAAACAATATAAGAAATATAAGCACAAACTAAAAAGTTCACTTCACCGGCAAGAACACAAACCAGAAAGCCAAAGATGGTTCCTACATACTAACTAGTCTCGGTTCTGAGAATCTAATGGGTATTCCGTATGGAAAAGCAAATCGGTTTAACACAAACACATTGGGATCAGAAATAAAATATTAAGTATTCATACATTCTGAATGGTAATCATGTAAAATTGGTGAAAAGCGAAGTTCATAGGAGGCGAGTACTATTAGGGCCTCAAATTTGGCAATCAAAGCTTCCGCTGGCATAGAAATGAAGAATAGATCATGAATGGCAGCCTGAACCTATAAGTATGGAAGCAAGATCTAATAAATATGTCTAGATTAATATGAGCTAAAATGTACTTCTAAATTTCCACTCATTCTTTGTATTATCAATCTTATGCCCCAATGAGTTCACGGGAGACTAAAGCGTTACACCTTTGTCAATGAAAAGCAGAAGGCATAAGCTGGACTACAATTTGAAATTAAAAGAGACGAGCGTAAGGAAATGAGATTCGATACAAGGGCGTTCACAGAATTGAGATAAGCAAAATAAATTTCCCCCAATTTTATGCCCCAAATCTCGATAATAGGCGACCCTTAACCTCATGATGCGGGTGGGTGTGATTTATGCAAAATTAATCTTGATTAAAGCGGTAATGGCGAAAAGATATGAAAACTCCGCAGCTTGCTTTCGCGAGGCCCGGTTCGACATGGAATCGGCGTCGCGATAGTGATAGCGAATCTACGCTACGCTGCAAGGCTTGAATTCCTTAAAGCTCAAGATTTGCAACCTTGCCCTATGAGACCAATGAAGCCAAATCAATTAGAGCACTTCTACATTACTTTTTACTGCTACAAAGGATGTCAATGGTTTAGAGACCTTAGTCTTCAATCTTCCACGCTTACTATTGCTTGCTCGCGATCTGCGACCTCAGTTGCCTCCTAGCTTTTAGGTCCTCAAAACTGAGCGCAATGTAGAACACATTTCGATCGAGGAAAAGCATTGGAGATGTATCTAATACTTCTTCAAGACATTGGTGGCATCTCTAGCGGGTGCGATGGTGAATCGGCAAGAAGAAACCTTGGTTTTCTACAATTTCTAGGTCCAAATTTGAAATATTTTGACTTAGAAACTTGGCGAACTAGAAGTAATTACAAATCCGGCATTTTTCAATTCTATTTATACAAGATGTTGTTTCAACCATCGAGTTGAACTTTTATAAGCAGTGACCCTAACTAGAAGTAGCGTAAATTGATGTCATTTACTCGAGGACATTTTGTTCTACTTATGAAGGATGTCACCTCGGCCATGAGTTAAGCTTTAACGGAAAGCTCTGTTTCACTAAAAGCAAATATATTGAAGATAAAAACTTGGACCTACCTCTCCAAATTCTCCAATGTCCATGACGACTTTAGAAGAACGTGAAACATCGATTCAATAAAGTGCTTCTCCACATAGAGACTTTAGAAGGCTCAGTGATTATTGTCAACTTCACTCAGAGTGTTTTTTACGGTGTGAAACTTCAATAGTTGAATAGTCACCCATGCAGTACTGGAGATCTTGAAAATTCATTAAAATTTTAGAATCATCATTATTTGATGCGGTGGAATCGAGAAAAGAATTTTAGTAGATCACAAACTTCCACCTACTCATGAGCAAATACTAAACAACAGATTGCAAAACTATTTCAGCATGGAATCGAAAAGAATCAAGAAACAACGCTACTAAATCTCTCAAATATATCAACCAAGTACTATAACTAGTAGAGTTTTTCAAATTAGCATGTATCGGATGTTGTAGCAAATCAAGCAATCGTGCCAACGGCGAGTTCTCATAACAAAGTGCCAACATTTGACTATCGCCACATAATTTCAGCAAACAAGTGTAGCCAATTTGGCACAAAAACTTAGAATTGATGAACCAAAAACAAGTGTAGCAAACAAGTGTAGCCAATCGACAATCCTGCGTTGCACAAAGCATTAGGATCCAAAAGTCAATTTAATACATCTACGGAACTAAAAACATGGTTGCTCAATCATAATAATGGAAGGGGATATCTCAGCGGAGGAAGGGGTCCTATTTCTGGACATATATAAGGAGTATTAAGGTACAACATCTAATGAATAAATTTACAAGCTCTAGACACAACCCACCCCATCCTTACGTTCGTGGGCAAACAATAATGTGACGATTATATAAATGTAGTATTCCCGGACAAAGTCCGAGAAGCTCAACATTGCTTTTTGCCTCAAAAGGAAACTACAAATTAGCTCATAAGATCCTAAAAGGCAAACTACATAATACATATCCTTAATTAATGGCCTTTGAGTAATTTCCTTTTATGCGAGAAAGAACTGGTCCAAATATGAGGTGAATATCGGTCCATAATGAAGCCTCATAGTTCATAAAGAGAGAAAAATATCTTCAAGAAAATAATTTGAGAATTTTAAGACATAATATATTAAATATACCTTCCACTTTGGTTTTCCTTTTCTGAGAAACCTCGTCAATGAACGATGCTAACTCACTAAACATTATTTCACACACTACGGATCGAGTGGCCAAGAGCCATAGTTCTTTGCATCTTTGCAAAGCATATGAAAATAGTTAGCTCGAAATGAGTGAAAAATTAAGATGCATATCAATGTAACAATATCGGAGACTTACTACATGAGCTTCTAAAAAGCAGAGCAACTTTACCTGGCTCTATAGTTGACTTTCTAAAAACAAGAAAATGTAAACCTGGATCAAGTATGTGGAGTTCGGGTTGATAGCATGTTGTTGATTAAGACTTACACATGAGCTTGAGAACAGATTTTAGTGAGGGAAAGATTAGATGGAATAGTTCTCTGGTTGTAGCGAACCACCACCTTCCCTTCGGTGACAGGGACAAGCAAACATTGCGCACATCACCACGATCTAGTCTCATGCGTGTCCTGTGACTGATGAGATTTTCCCCCCAACTCAACAGGTGTGATATGAGCAAGACGCTGAATAACCTCTAACCTGCAAGTAATTTGTTATAACAAGAAGTCATTTGTTATAACAAGAACATCATCATAAAACCAAACATGGTTGCTCAATCATAATAATGGAAGCTAGAAAACAGTACGTAACATACCGGAACTTTGTAATGTTGTCTTAGACCTCTACCGTGCCAAACACGCCAAATGAGTTGCTTTCATCTAACAAAACACGGCGATACTTCTCCTTAAGTCGATGATCTCATCTAATGGAGCAATTTGGCGAATTCTACAAATTGGACAAATTATAAAACATCAACGTGACTCTTTTGTCGGCGACTTATAAATAACAAGGTCAAGTTTATCGGTTGAGTTGGAATAAAATGTAAGGATACCTGTAAGCGACTTGTTATCTTGAGTGACTTTCTCTAGAGTATCTCTTAGAGACTCCATGTTATTATGCTTGAAGTAAACTATCGTACTTCTAGACAGTACAAGCCATTTTGTATTCCCCAGTGGACGCCCTCATCTCTAGAAGAGCAAGAACATCTTTTAGAAGGGATTAATTATACCTAAAGCTTCATTCCCATCTTCTCTCATCCTTATCAAGAAGAACATGCCAATGTATAGAGGAGGGAAGACTAATATGTCAATGTATCAATTAGCAACTAAGGGGCAAGATCGACACCAACTCTCTCAAATTGAAAGCACTAAACTCTAAAGTCAGCAACACCAACTCTAGACCAAGCTCATACACGTAAAAGAAAATAAAACGAGCAAACAATATTAGAAATCAAAAAGGAAATGAAGGATCTTATGCCTAGGAAAAAGTTAACAAGAAAAAGGAAATAAATGGTCTTATTACCTTAAACTATTGTAGGTAAGTGAACTCCTTTCCCTCCTCCTTTATCCGGCTTGGGACCGGCAATGCAATGCTATATATAGCAATTACATTGGCGGAGTTAAAAGGGTTAGTTACCTAAGTGGTGCATGAGTTCCTAAAATGCAATTATATAAAATAGCCAAAGCAATTAATAGAAGACTTTAACATAGATTAAGATCCTAAAAGTTGAAAATAAAAGTCCTTGACCAAAATATGTACATCCAGCAGAGCCATACTAAAACCAAGATTATCCTAAACCGATGAAATCCTTATGCCATGCAACATACTTCCAATTGCATCCTCGATCACCAACATGGCTGAGTTAGGCCTCCACAGTGGAGCCTTGGGATCTAAAGCCACCTCGACCCAAAGCTTCCAAACATCTTTTCCAAGGGGAATGTGATGTGCCACATCATTAGGATCCATGGATGCTATTTTAGCCTCTGCGACCGTCTTTTGCCAATTCAATAGCTTGCATTTGCTACCAACATTGGCATTTAAATTAGTACTACCCACAATGTGGGAGCTACCATTTTGTGAGTGAGGGAGGGCATCTTGCCATTTTCGCGAGGGAGGCGTCTTGCCATGTTGTGAAGCGATAGTCGTGGACAAACACAAATGAACATGTAAGTGACAAATTAAAATAAGTCTCTAAAACAATGTGCTTTATAGAATACTTGCTCATCAATAGATTTTTAGGTCCGCCAATTGAGTCTTCATTTCGAAACGGTATTCTCTAGTGCTTGCACTTTCTTAGAGCTATTGATGTGGACACCTACTTGAGAAGGGTAATACCAAATCCCATCCCTCTAACTCTTCCATTCCGCTCGGGTCCGAGGGCATGAGAGAGTGCATCATCGGTTTCTTGGTAATGAATTCCCGTGAGAAGTTTGGAGGAATTGAATTCTTTAATTTTACTCTAGAAAATTTATAAACAATAGAGTAATAAGATATAAAGAAGTCAAAACACAATTAGAAAATAGATCATTAATAAAAATGTACTCTTACAACACAATCGTGATAAAAGTAGTTGGTACTTCCCCATTCTTTTTAGTGTGTGCTTTACACCAAACCTCGTCTCTCCTTATAAAATTATTTGGATTTTTCTTTCTCTAAAAATGAAACATTATTTCAAGCACAAGACAAACTATAAACAGTCATTCATATGTTAGTAGGTTCATATAAAGTTACCATCTCATCTTCTAGTCGGGCATACCCTTCCTACTCATAGTGTGTGGGGTTTCATTCTTTGCCCGATATGCTTGAACTTTTGCTCTTCACCTACACCAAAAATTCAATTGTAAACAAAACATACCTTGCCAAACTCATTAAATAAAAACTTACAATTGTACCTCAAATTCATCGAAGTTTTTTCGATAAAATTGTTCCAGCCTTGAAGAGATCTTATATTATCGGCTTAAGGCTAGCATACATAGACTCCTTATTTGGGAGTTTAGATGCATTTCTAAGTGATGTTATTAGCTTAGACTTATACTCCCTCCAACGAGTACCCATCAATTGAATACAAAGCTTCTTGAATATGTCGTCGACCTTAAACCTCCCACAAAAAAGCATAACATCGGATATATATATATATATATATATATATATATATAACATTAACATGTACTTCAAAAGTTATGTTTAAACTTGAGTTAGCTATATAATTAATACCGGGACACATGTCCACAGATCATCCTTCACTTTTTCTTCAACTTTCCTCCAATCATCAAAAGTAATTTACAATATCTCGTACCAATGCACCTAAATACGAAGATAACTTCTTTGAGTGCAACCCTATAGGCTGTCCTCTTTCATTGAACTCCACTACGCTCGAGTATTAGGAGTTAAGCGAGTGTTTGCATCCTTGTTGGACCTCTTTTCCTCTTTTCTCGGTCTTTGCCCTTCTTCAATAGGTTGATTGAGCACCTTGTTAGATGTAGAAGGCGGGGAGAAGGCATTCCTTGCAGTCGAATTTTGGGTCGGAGGGATTAGAACCTCTTTCGAAATTCTAATGCCTTCATTACCTGTTGTTCGCAATTGCAATGGTGCTAGTCTTAATTTTTAGTGCTTCTTCCCTTGTCTTGAACTCGTATAGTCATTATCCAATATTGAGTTAGAACACACACATAATAATATATATATATATATATATATATAACATATATTCGTAGTATTGAAGATAGAATCAAAAACCACGATGATGATGATTTATACAACTTAGACAACTTGTGATATTTGTCACATCATTTTAGATTTCTATCGCTTAATGAACTTATGACTAATTTTGTGAATGCTTTTGTAATTTTCGGGGGACAAGATATTGTATTGATAAGGACAGCTCTTGGCCCGACAAAGTTCCGGTGATGGTATTTTTAAGAGCCCAATTTTAAGCAAGTCTTCTTTTGTTTATGGACTAAATTGTAACAATGCGAAGCAAAGCTGTGCTGTAAGCATAATGTGGTGTTTAGCATCGGGGTTAAATGCACTAGTGATTCTTGTACTTTACAATTTTCTAGCGTTAGTCTCTATACTCAAAAGTGCAAATTTAGGTCCAAAGTACGCTAGTTTTTGTTCGTCCGCGATCCCTCCGTTAATGGTGTACATGCAGATCAAGATACATAACATGAATATATAATATAAAGTTGATTCGTCTTACCTCCTCTTGCCCACTAGCCATATCGATGATGATGGTAAGTCCACGCCACTTATCTAAAGATCCACCTATTCAAGCAAATTTTCATGGATTAAATATTGGTTCAACATCGAATGATATAAGAAATATACTCATGAAAAAGAAAAGATTATAGAGATCAAAGTATTTTAACCAATATGCCATCACAACTCGTAATTAAAACCATATACTCATAATAAAAGAAACATTCATAATTTTACCAATATATCGTCACAACCGGCTCTTACACAACTACCATCTTGGTCGTCCATGGTTCTATCGAGCAAAGTTGCATCTAGTGGCTTATAAGATGATTCATCATCCTCATCGTGACTCTCATCATAGATTTCCAAATCATGGTAGCCTCTTGGTGGTGGCCTCACCACGACTTGCCAATTAGATGATTTGTTTTCTCTCCAAAAACACTTGGGAGGCTTGTGTTGCTAATATAAAAGGATCTCCTTTAAATTGATCTTGAAATTGGTCAAAGTTAACTAATGTAAATCCATCTTCAACCTTCACTCCATGATATATATTCGCAATGCACTTAAATAAAGGAATTTGAAATTGTAGATAGTCCAACACAATAATGTCACGCAAGATCCCATAGTGACCGATTGTACTACTACTAGATTCTTCATTGTCATTTGACCAGAATCTACGTATTGTAGTTGCTTGAGTGAAACACCACTATTCTGTGGACTTTTCGTTGCCTTCGTCTTGAAATCGACAACCATTTATAATAAAACGAATAGGAGAGTGCTTGCTTTCTAGGCCAATATGATAGCCACTTTATTGTTTCGAAACATCTCAGTTGTCATTTCGAGTTTAACTGTACATGTATTCAAAATTATAAGATATTTATTTGTAATATGTAAACTAACATATTGTGCAATTAAATAGCAACAAAGTGTTCAAAAACCTTATCCAGTAAACCAATCACAGAAAGTCTCAAATGCTTTTGAAAGTTCTTCATCGGAGAGATTATCATGTAACCTCTTCAACTCTTCCATATCCTAAGAGAAAGAAAGAGTGAAAAACATTCATGACAAAGAAATCGGGCAAGTTTTTATTTAACTTAAACTTACTCTTCATATGGTTCCACTTCCATAAGCTGGGAAATCATTAATTGTCCACATCAGAATGGCCCTCAAATTGAACATGCTCTTCTTATATGCATCGTACACCTCAACCCCACTTATCCATAATTCTTTCAAGTCTTCAATGAGTGGCCTTAAATATACATCAATATCATTTCCGGTTTGGCCGAGGATTAACAAGGTTAACATCAAGTTCTCTCTTTTCATGCATAGCCACGGGGAAGGTTGTAATTAACAAGCATCACGCCAACATTTGTATGTGGAACTTAGATTACGATAAGGATTAAATCCATCTAGCAAGTGCGAGTCTTAAATTTCGATGATCGATGCAAAATCGAGCCAATTACTATCAATAAAATTCCATTGAAGCGAATCAACCGGATGTCGCATCTTGTTATCCTTACTATGATGAGTGCTATGCCATAATAATTGTTCAGAATTTTACGATGATCGAACATCCTTCTAAATCTGGGAATAATCGGGAAAATACCTCAAAACCTTGACCGGTACCCCTTTTTAATTTTGCGCTCATCTCCTTTTCCGACGACTTTCCACCGAGATTTCCCACATCTTGGGCAATTGTCTAGATCTCGTGTCTTTTCTAAATAGACAACAATCATTGACACATGCATGTATTTTTCATACCCCAAGTCAAAGGTCTTAAGTAGTTTTTGGTAGCGTATGTTGAACCGGGAAGTGTATTTTTTCGAGGTAACATGCCACTCAAGATTTTGAGAAGTTCGGTAAATGCCTTATCGGAAATACCATTCACAAATTTTATGTGTTTGAAAAGTACTACCGTTGTTCAACTTTGTGTAGTCGGTGCAACCCGGGTAGGGGAGTTTCGCTTCTTCCAACAATTTATAAAACCCTCCATCTCTCCTTTCTTCGATAATCTGCAATATCTTCCTCGTTAACATGCGCATCTACGAACATCCTATATGTATCCGGTATTTCATCGCGATCACACGCCGTTTTGGAGGAAGTGCTAGGACGTTCTTCCCTAGGGCGTTCTTCCCCATGAAAAATCCAAATCTTGTATGTCTTATCCATCCCAAACATAACCAAGTGTGACACTACATCATCACCGGTGGAAAATGAGATTTGACACCGAGTACAAGGACATTGAATTTTTGGGGGATTTCCTAACTTCTCCATAGCTCTTGCAATGAAAGCTCTAGCTCTGCACTATATGCGAGGAATTGGCCTACAAAAACTTAAAAAATTAGTTGGTAAGCAACAAGAGTGCATGCTAGTACAAAACTAATATTTGAGTTCAAATTTAAAACCTTGGCAAATACACCCAAGCTTTATCCATCGAAAGAATGAAAGAATGGGGATTCTAACTTCAAACCTAAATTGACCAAGCTCTCCGATATTTTGTCAACATCCAAGCTCCTATTTAAAAAGTATTACAAAAAACTGGATATTAGTAAAGCATTGACGCATCGATTTCCAGACAAAGGACGAAAACATAAACTCCAACAAGTGGCTCTTAATGCACTCAGTGCACGCCCACAACAATGTAACCCTGTAATAAAGACACCCACATCTTACTCTTGTTCACGCCCATACACCGCATAAATATAGTAAAATATACCATACCCCACTAAATAGAAAGATTATTCGATGAGCTAATTCAAAAAGAGGAGCGATCTACTATAACATGCCAAATTGTAGTTTTTGAAAACCAGCTTAGTTCCTTTATAGTCAAAGCAAGATGATAACAGAAGACAGAAAGTGACGATGTTCGACTCGTTAGGGTTCAATGCGAGTGGAGAAACAAACGGCATGGTTTGCTTTAATGATACTGGAACTCACCAATACCCTGGATATCTCCAACCCACGTCACTTATCTCGAAAAGAAAGGGTATTTCAGTTCTCCGAGGCTCCTAGTCCTATTTCAACAACGATAATAAGACCTTCAAAAACTAATCATCAAACTCGTTCAAGCTTCTCATGAGATCAAAATAGACCCGCAATACAAGAAATGCAAATGAAGAAATTATCGATAACCCAGTTCATTAGAAACACGCAACTCTCGCGATGGCACAAGGCTTTACAATTGCAAGTCATGTCGAATTAACAATTCATGTTCTTATGCATGAAGTAAAAATGAAGTATACCTAACAAGGACTAGAGACATATTTAATAGTAGACAGAGTTACGTAAGGTAGCCGATAAACGAGTGGCTCCGGGGTTCTACTTCTACACCTTGATCATATCCATTCAATTTAATGCAATACTCTACAAGAAAACGAAAGAAAAAAAACCAACATGAATAGTGGAGCAGCGTTGTAAACTGGGCCAAAAAGTTAAACACTGAGCAAAAATAATCATAAAGTACTAGTTAGAGAGGGGGGATGAATGGATTATTGAAAAGATGAATCCATCACAGATACTCCTAAATTATAACTTTTTTGAATGTTAAGGTTACCACGGATAATATCAAATCTCACGAAACATCCAATCGAGCTCCCATCAAAGGGAAATAAATAAAAACAAGAAAAAAAGATGGACTCAATGACTACCATGTGTAACGAAGCTAAGAAAATATTGAAATCCCAACCATGTATCGTGTACAACAAATAATCAAATTAACATAATGCCAAGACATCATTTCGGGTGGAAAACAAAAGAGTATTTACTAAAAGTTATATTGTGCAAAATTACTAAAATCATACTAATCAACATTTTAATAACTCTACACCAGCTTCTTCCTCTTAGGACTCATTCTTTGTCAATGCCCCAAGATAGGCATTCAAGATTTCTCCTTCCTTCTGCCTGAAAAATATATAGTTGCTAGAGAGGTTCCTAATACAAGTTCTTAGTACTTCCTAATACAAGTTCTTATTAAGGGTATCGATCATGCTCTCTCACGAAAGCCTCTCTTATCCCCCCCAATCTTTCCTTCATTTCTCTACATATAACCCCAAAAAAAAAAAAAAAAAAAAGAGATTAAACAGATGAAGGGAGGGAGATCAAGAAAATCCCGAAATTTTAAACTCAATTTGATCAAGCATTTTCCAAACCCATAAAAGTTTCTTCTCAAACATGCACAAACACATGCACCGAGTTTTTAACATATCAAAGGTGCTTTGTGGTTTCAAGTGCACTCGCGTAAGAAAGTTCGGAAGATAATTCATAAGAGCACAAATCGCTCTTCGCTTATTAAGCTATTTCATTATTAGAAATGACAACTAATCACATATCCATCAAGATAATCACACACACACACACAACAAGAAAAATAAATAAATAAAAGAAAAATCCACATAAAACTGATATCATAAGCAAAGAAAAGCCCAAAAGAAAAACATCCAAACAACTCTAAAAGAAGGACTTCAAAATAAATATGAAGATAGTGTTTCAAATCAAACCCTTCGTCGTGAGAAAAGAAAACTACAACAGAGAAGTTGCATCTCACTATTACCCCCATAATATACTCGAAAACACCACAACCACGTGAACAGTTATGCAGGGTTCAGCTTTCAAGTTCTCTAATTGAAAACTTGTTATTTCAAACAAATGCAGAGTGTATTTACACACCATAGCCGTAAAATAGTAATACCAGTGGATATCAAACGCACAAACACTATCTCAACTTAGACTCCCAACTAAGGTGTCGTAAAAGATGCCTAACCACTACTTGCGAGCCTCAAAGGCTTGAATCCCAAGCATTTTGCATTATAAACACCCTCTAAAGCAAGAAAAAGCTAGTCCCAAGAAAATCCGGACTAAAATTGTATATTTTATTTAGCCTTCCAGTTGGCATTACATGGGATATTGCGCCATGTAAGAATGTATCTTACAAAAACTTTTAATGCACTTTGTTCTCCAAGCATTTTTAGATCGAGAATGAGTAGTTGAAAAGACGAAGTTGGAGAAGATCTCTGGGATTGAAGATTGGTATGTTCTCAAAGTTGGAGATAAGAAAGATGGTTTATATATGTTATCCGTAAAAAGAACATGATTTGGCTTGGAAATATTGTGCCTGAATTTAATACCCGTAACTCATTTTTTCCAATTCGATACCCCGGACCTCATAAATCCCCATCATTCCATTTTTTCAACCGTAAACATTTCCCAAATGTTAAAAACATTTTTCTTCCCAGAAATTGATCCAAAAGAAGAAACATACCAACTCCAAGTAAACAATATACAAGTTGCTTATCTGGTGAGTGAATAAATAAATTTTGGGAGGCCAAAAACTGAAAATTAAGGTAGCCATATTAAGTTTATCTATCTTTCATAATTTTTAGTACAAGAACAACATTGTTAGATCACGAGAAGGATGTACACTACCTTTCATTGTTAAAGGCTGCTAGTAACTTGTACTAAGTGTGGCCGAGGAAAAATAAAACACAAATGCTGATCTACTAGGGTTATGAAGTTTTTCCGTGCAAGAAAATACATATTATTTTACCTATATACAATCAGCAAGAAATCATAGTTCATAAGTAAAAAACATACTTCAAATTGAGCGAGAATCAACCTCTAGTCTGCAATAGAAATCACGCTCCTCACTTGTGAAATCGACTTTCTTCGCTTCAATAGTTTTTGGCGCAGTTAATGATCGGTTCTCCATCAAGAAGTGTCCCTAAAGAAACATTTACCACCAAATATTCATAAGTTCCAGCAAGAATGCCGATGCAATTCCTAGTTGCAAGTCAAGTGGTCAACACATGCGCCAAGCGAAAAAGAAGTGTTCAACTGTCAATACAACTTCCATCCTATTACAATAATCACACGAATGATCAAATGTGTCACCATTTCAAAACCCAAACCTTGCAAGTCCAAGCGAACATGACACGATAAAATAATAGACCAATGCCAATAGCATAAGCACTCAACTTCTAAACTCAAAAGTGCAAGTATAATGACATCAAAATATTATCGGGCCAATGTAAGAAACAACTTAACGCATCGGGTTGCATCTAACTAAAGTTAGAACTGCACGCACAAATGTAAAGGCATGGCTACAATGACTTGAACCAACAACAGTAATGTTGGAGAAAGAGACATTTTAAGCAAATATAGAGGTCTACCCAAGGTAATTCACTGTTCCTAGTAGCACAAGTGACCTTTAGACAGCCAAACTTTGAAGAAAATCACAATGATGTAAAGAAGAGTTGTGGAGACCTATCACTACTTCATGTGCAAAGAGTAAACCAACAAGCCTCAACCCAAGCATTTTTCAATGCACTTTGTTCTCCAACTCAGGCTCCTACTTATTGCTATCTATAATAAACTTCTTATGACCAAACTTTCCACGAGAATGAAATCTTCAAATAAGCATGCACGGATGGTAAAGCCATCCGGCTAAAATTGTAGCAGAGCACATTAGCTTTGCCTCAAACATATCCGAGTAGTTCAGAAGCAATAACTACTCTATCTACCAATACATTTGCCGACTCCTAATCAAATATTTTCTTTCTTTTGATTAAAGAATAAACAAACCAATATCATTCAATACTAACTAGACAAAAACACCCCAAATCTCCCCCCCACCCAAAAATAAAAAGGAAGAAAAAGTGGTCAAAACCTACTCCAACCACGGGATACACCTTTGCATCTCTGTCAATCACAATCTAAACTCCTCTCAACTTTGTCTCTGTTTTTCTACGATGGTAAGAACCCACACATAACTCATAGTTTCATATTGGTAGTTGGCCAAGGATTGTTCGCATAATGCCCGATCGGCAATCCTAAGTTAAATTCCAATATTAGAAGTGTCAAATATTCTAATTCACTTTTAAGTTGAGAAGCTAAGGTTGAGGTGCCACAGAAAGAAAACAATTAGTTCTTCATCACTCACAAGGACAATGATGTGCCTTTAATGTAATTTACAAACAGATACATAAATAAAGATTTGCTTATCAAATGTATAAATTGGGTGGACACTTCTAATATTAGGGCTGAGACCCTAATATAGAAAGATTCAAAAAAAAAAAAAGGGAGAAATCGCATACCAAAAACCTCTCAAACCCTCACGATCGAGGTAGCTCCCGTGCGTAAACCTCTGAACCCCCGTGTGAGACACGATACAACTCACCGCCATCACCAACGCAAAAGGCAAAAAAAAAAAAAAAGAGAAATAAACAAGGAATTGCACCGATGCAGCAGAGCCGATCGACTTACCGGAGAGAAATTAGAAATAAACAAGGAATTCAAGGAAGGCGTGTCGGAGAAGGAACGAAAGCTCACAGACGGGTTAGGGTACTGCTTTGAGCGTGTTTGGCGAGGGTGAGGGGAATTAGAATGACGAAATTATAGTTGGCGGGCAAATTTGGCCGCGCTTTTTTTTACATTGCTACAGCCTTATACAACATTTTTAACGGAAACGTTGTCAAATCCACGATAACAGCAACGTGTGCAACCAAAACGCTGTTAATTCCATTGACAAACACAACGCTTCAAAGATAAAACGCTGTCAATTCTTTTGATAACAGCAACGCTTTTAACTCAAACGCTGTCAATACGAGATAATAACCACGTTCATTAGAAAAACGTTGTGGAAAATGTTATACACAACGTTTACAATAAAAACGTTGTCTTTGACCAACTTTTAACAACGTTTTTTTAAAAACGTTGTCCATGAAACGTTGTTAAAACCCTGTTTTCTTGTAGTGTCTCTCTCTTTCTCTCGTTCTCTCGCTTTCTATCACTCTCTCATTCCCTAATCTGTGCCCTAACTGGCAACTACCAAAGTGGTCGGAGGTACAAATTGCTTGCACAATATTGCCGTGATTTTAAAAAAATTGTATTTTCCCCAATTACAAAGGAAGAGTTTTCTGATTTTGACTCTTACGCTCATCTATTTTTACAATACACACACAATGGATGATGTATGTTTCCTCAAGAATCTGCTCTTTCTGCTTCCAAGTATTAAGACCCAAGAAAGACCGGACTCTGTGTCGATTTCTCAAGAACAATGGCTTCACAAACACTCAGATCTCATCTATGGTTAAAAAACTTCCTCGAATCCTCTTATTTGATCCTGACAAAACCCTTTTGCCCAAACTTGAATTTTTCAGATTAGCGTATTTGAGCATAGCATGGTTGGTCTAGTAACACATTCCCAATTACATAACTGTTTAATTAAAGCAAGTTACAAGCTCTTAACAAGTTTTGTGAGCTCTACTACTTAAGTGACATTATTTAGCCAATTGGACTCCAAAACCTAAACCCGAAATGGTAATATTTTTATTGAAAATAACTATTCAATTACAACATCTAGTGCCAATTGGGAATTCAAGCCCTAATTTGTTACACTCCACCAACCAGCCAAGTCTTTATTTGTCTTTCCCGCACAAAGCCTTCAGGTGCTCTCTATAAAGGACTTAAAGAGTTGAGCCTACCTTTATCCAAGCTTGGTTTTAGATAATCATGTTGTCAAACCCTCTGTAAGATTTTCACAAACAGAATATTTGTTTTGTAAAAACCTTTTCAATCCATGATGAAGCACAGACAAATACTTTTCTATCCAGGATCAAGCACAGACAAAGTACATTTACGAACTAGAAAGGAGTAATGAGGTTACCTTATTCTCTTTTCTATTAGCTCCAGAATGCACAAATACTTGGACTCTATTATGTATTCATACAAGTGCAATCATGTGTTATAAGTTGGATCTATCTTGCTTGTAGAAACCTTGGCTTTTTGACTGAGGCTTATAGTTAGTTTGCAGCTATTAATTTTACATTCTAAAGGAGGCAAATTCTCACTTCTTTCAGATAAAAAAAAGAAAAAGAAAAAAAGAATCCAAGAAAAATGAAAAAAGAAAAGGGAAAGACCATTTTACCCTTGTCATTCTTCTGAAGTTGAAACACCAATTCCCACTCCTTCAATAGCTGGCCACAATTCTTGTCATTTATCTGAAGTTGAAACACCAATTAGTGTTCTGCCAATTTCCACAACAGGTGAATCCCAACCCTTTCATACCCGAGCCTTTGCTACTCAAGATGACTAAGACGATTTACTTGAAATTCTCATGTCGCTGGAAGAAATCCCACTCCACAATAACAGCTTCAAGTTTTTCAATGATGAAGGGACGATCAACTTCTAGAAGTGGAACTATTTAGTCTCATTTGTTTGTAGATTGCTTAGCTAGTTAGTTATATAAGTGTCATCTATGGGCAGATTGCAAAAAACCCTTCTTTATGACGATTGCTTTTATACTATTCTTTGATATTTATCCAATATATATGATTTAGATTTTAATTTCCAATTTGAGCCTTTTTTTTTTCCTGCACAACACTTCGACAGTGGATATTGCCTTTATCACTTTGTGCATATAAATTACCTTTTATCTCTTCCTTCACTTCTACTACTTATGTTCAGATGCTTCGAAGCTCCATCACGTTGTTCTTTTGCCAACAAGAATGTTACTGTTTCTTGCTCAATCTACTTTCATTGTCACCTCCTGAGTGCAAACTGGCTGCGATTTACTGGTTCTACTATATTCTTTGTTAAAATTATGCACCATGTTAATAATCAATTTCCTATAATCCTACAGATTGATAGTTACTATATTTTGTAAATTAGTGAGTAATTTACGGTTGTATTTCCTGTATATAGCTGTCTGTATTTTGTAATCCTTTTAACATGTGTTTATATTAGTTTAAGAAAGCTTTTATTCTGTACAGATTGATAGCACCAAAATCTCTAGGATTTGGTCAACTGTAGCTTTCCTTTATTCTTGTACTGACTCTATAAAAGATTCAAATACAAGTATCTGAATTAAGTTGGGTTCCTTCCTTTCTTGTCTCTTTCTGTCTGTAGTCTGTTTTCTCTTCCTCTCTTCTGCGTTTGCTGTCCCTTTCTGTTGTTCTTTGTGTGACTTGAGCGTGCATTCTGATACAAGGAAATATATGATATGCTGCTAAACTTGGTAGCTTACTTAATATCAGTTGTGTTCGGATTCTGTCTCCGTTGCTATTAAATGGACTCGTAAATGCAGCAGCTAAAAACTTTAATTGAGAAATGTTGTTTGTTGTTTTCATAGAAAGGCAGTTTGAACGTCATCTTTGCTTGAGCGTTAAGATTATTATCTCTCTTTCAACCAATTTAGAAGGCTACTAGTGATCATGGTTAGAGTACTAGTCTACCGCCTTAACCAGGTCAGATGAGGATAAACTATCCTCGTTAACTGTTTTTTGATTCATTTATTGAGTGGCCACAGGATAGACTTAGGCAACTTCTGACTGAGATTTTCATCCCTAATTTCGTTTAGAATTTGCTTCATTTTTTTATTTTTTCTTATTTTGTTATGTTGTTTTCAGTAGCACAAAGTGTGCTCATCCATATATGCAAGCTCATATACTGGTAAGACTGACAAATCTTTTGCAATGCAAAGAATAAAAATGTTGGAGCCATTGAAGGCTTTTGGTGTTATTGGAGTGGCTAGTTAGTTATTTCACGTAGAGCGTCAATTCAAAATCGTAAGATAAGTTTTTACTTTTTGATGGCTATTTGTTCTTCTTCATTGTAGGCTATGTTGTTTGTATTTGTTGCGTAGGTACCTAAACCAAGCAGATAAGCATTCTAACAATGACATTTCTTAGCCTTTAGTCAATGAGGGCATAAGTGTTTGAGGTATTAAGGAGGAAAGCGTTTACAGGTTTGTATCATCCCACTCCACTGAGTTGATCCTACTTTCCTCTGAAAGATAACCTGTTTGATCGAAAATTCTGCTTCTTAGGTATTGACAATCATGTGCTTTAAGTTTTGCTATATCGGCCTAAAGGTGTATTGAACGGAAAGTATATGAAGTGAACGGAAATTACATGAAAAAGGACCCAACATCAAAAAGCGAGTATGAAGTCACCTAAGAATGGTCTGAGCTTTAAGACACTAGAAACTGACTTGGTACAAAAATCCGCACAGCATGACCATGATTGCACCAGTTTGTGATGGTGTTGGTTTATTGGCTTAGCTACAAACTGCCATTGGTCCACCTAGGTCCTAGATAAGCATGTTGTCACACCATATGTAAGATTCTCACAGGTAAAATATTAGTTTTTGTGACAACCTTTTTCGATCCATGATCAAATGTAGACAAAAGTGAATTTACGAACTAGAAGAGAGTAATGAGGTTACCTTATTCTCTTTTCTATTAGTTCCAGAATGAATAAGCACCCAAACATTTACACAAGTGGAATCACGTATTAGGAGATCCTTATCATTCTTCCTTGATCTACTGCTGGATCTATCTTGACTGTAGACCCTCCTTTATGATGATTGTTTATATACATTCTTTGATTTATTCAATTTATATCATTCAGATTTCAAATTCCAGTTTGAGTCTGTCTTTTACTTTCACTACAACTGTGACGCCCAGACCCGGATTCCAATACAGAATTCCAAAGTCGACGCGCCAAAACAACAAGCAAATAACAATAACAAATAATAAAAGCATGTGGCGCAACAACCCGTGCTTACCACAAAACCATAATAATAAAAACTTAATGAAATAAAATCAATCATCGGCGACATTACAGCCGAAACCCTACTAATAAAACGCAAGTGTAAGATTTTTAATAAAACCATTTAAACCAACAAGCACCTCGGCCACAACATGCCGGAACAACTGTACAGAAACTACAAGCTACGACATGCTTAGGAAAATAACTGAGTTAAATATGTAACAGAGTATACGAGCTCGACATATACGTGTCGGCTACCCAAAAGAATAATAAGTACAATTAATGTATCAATACCACCCAAAGTAAAGTCTACATGACTTTACATAACCGATCGTCCTCACCAAAAGAATTTCTAATACTAATCAACAAAAGAGCTCCAGGGTTCACGAAGCAAAAGACCACCTGAGAGCTAAACGAAATACTATCCGGCCTCACCGCGAACTCCCTGCCTAGCTCGGATCTAAGGAAAACAATAAACAACAAACGGAGTGAGTCAAAACTCAATAAGTTACTAAATGCAACTATATGTCATGGCATAATGCTCAACTGGTAATTCATAACATGATAATACATTCGTATATATATCATAACTGAACATGTAACAACATTATTGATATAAAATTCACATAAATCATACGTAGCACTTTGAGGTTCACATAAGTACTCGTAATAAACCACATTATAAAGGATATTGTATTCTTTGTCCATCTTTGTGTTGCTCCTGCAATACACAAATAACCAAATGTGCCTCGATACTCGTGTGTGTAGTATCAACGTCCCCGATTAATGCGTATTGCTACAATAGTGGGGCTTCTTCTCAACTGTGGCCAACAGAAGAGGGGTGTGTGAAACTCCAGTACAACGACTTATAGCGATCACAAACGTTAATTTTTGAAGACTATAGGTCGTCCTACCTTACTCCACCAACGACGCCAGCTGGACTTACACAATGCACAAATAGATGTTCTTACTCATCTAATGCAAACAACCATCAAGTTCAAAAGTAGTGAACTTGACAATGACGAGTAAATTATTCTATTCTACTACCGATTATCATTCAACACATATTTGCAAGAATTCTAATCAACACATTAGAGCCATTCACAAGTCTCTACTTTAATAGTACCAAAAGACGGAGGGCTAGAATCTCGATCAATCGAGCTCTAAACCTCGTAGTAATTTAACATATTGCTCAGGAAATCATAATCTTTCCTAAAATCAACTTCTCGGAGTCATTGCTAAAGTCAACAAAATTAGGGTTTCAATGCTAAATGCAAGATTTCCCAATTTCAACTCTCAAGTTCTCTATTTGTTCAAATTCTAAGGTTAATGTTCAAACCCTAGCTCATCAAACATCATTCAGCCCACAAACATATCACAAGTATAATGTACTCATCTCAACCTAGAGATTTGTACATGAAAACAACATCCAAAGCAAGTCATACATGATCAATGATGATCAAGCATACATTAAAGCTTAAAGCATACAAAAGGGGGTTTAGTAACTTACTTAGAATCGAATATCAAGTCAACAAAAATGAAATCAAAGCCACCCAAGATGCTCCCTTACTCAACAACAACACAATGACGGTCTCGGATCATCAATCAGATGGTTAGATCATTGGGAACTCACACACACACTAGTCTCACCAAAACTCTCACACACACACTCTATGTCTTCAATGGGGGGAATGGGTGGAAAAAGTGGAGAGAATGAAGTCTCTCTGTAACGCCCGCACTATTTGCACCATTCACATTCATTCTATGTTTATGCCTCTCACATTGACATCGTCATTTCATGTGCATAAATCATTCAAATATGCTTGCATTTGAGTTTGTTGTTCACTTTTCAAGTGTATGGATATGTGTTATAAGTGTTTTGTATTCACACCTAGGGTGGCCAAAATGATCAAACCAAGGAATTAGAGATAATTAGGCGGACATTCCAAGAGGTTTGGCACGTCACAAGAAATTTTACCTGGCACGGCCGCATTTGAGTGTGACACGGCCGTGCTACCTTGATTGACACGAGACTGCACAAGAGCGGCCAAACATTCCAAGAAGTTTATACCGGCCGCAGCCTTTCTTGGCACTCGGCCGTGCGCTTTACATGACACGGTCGTGCAAAGCGCCAGACTCTGTTATTTTTGTTAGACAAAATTTTAAGTTATTGACCATTTGACTTGATCTCAAGGGCTGAGATCAAGCCACGACCAAGGCATGGAAAGTCAGGTATGTTTAGTCACTTAAACACCATGAGAGACTCTCTTCATACATGTTGTATTTTAGCTTAGATTTGCTTGAATCCATAACCTAAAAGTCTAAGACAAGGTGACTAATGGCCTCAAGGTGGTTCAAGTAGTGTGGCAACTTGTACTTAGGCATAGCTTGAATAGCTTAGAGTTGCTAATTGTATAAGTCTTGAAGAAGATAGCCTATGGACATCGGACGCCCTCTCGCACAAATAGGCAAAATTTGATCCAATAGCTTTACTTTGTTATCGGACAAGCTCGCATAAGCCAAGCTTTATCCGCAATGTCAAGAACTCCAAGAACGTCCGATAGTCATCTGCCGAAGATATGTCCTAACTCAAAGATCTCATTAATTGCGATACAACGTTAACTCGCAAAACGCATTCAATGAAGCTTTCCATTCTTGGCATACAACTCGAAAGGACATTCTCGCCTCGCAGTACGCCTACCTATTTTTGGCAAATGTCGTGGAGACAGCCTCGTAACTTGGTGAACCGCCTATCGAGCTCAACAACACCATTAGAGCATTGAATGCTCTTGAATTCAAATTGAGCAACTCATGAAGATCTCCAACGGCTCCAAGGTCCCCCCCGCATATAAAAGGAGACTTCATGGCGCATTTATCACTTCTTCAACCACTCCAACCACCGAATCTCCATAGTCTTCAAGTTCTTAAAAGCTTAAACGCCCTATTCAGATATTCATTGAAGAGCTTCACACTTAGACGCCTAGTCCATTAAAGCTCTTCATTGATTGCAACATTAGCTTATATAGCTCACGAGAATTGTATCTTATTGATATCAATTCTCCCACACAAACACTTGGTCAACAAAATTTTTGTACACAATCCATTAGAGATTTAGTTTGTAAAATATCTAGTGGATAAACTTAGTACACGATTTTCAAATCCAAAGTTGACCACTTTGGTTGTGGACGAGCACTTATTTATAAGTGTGAACCATATTAAATATTACGTCTATTTGTGTGTGATTGTGAATTATTGTGTTGCTTTAAATTTCCGTATTTCCACCAGAGAACCGCCGATCTTGACCCCGCGAAGATCACCATTCTCAACTTGTCCTATACTTCACAAGACTTCCGCCTAAAATTTTTAAACTTAGTGAAGTAAGATTTTTGAATCAATTTCAAAAATTGACATAGGCTATTCAACCCCCTTCTAGCCTATATTGAGCAACCGTGGACCTAACAATTGGTATCACGAGCTTAACTCTTTGAAAACTTGTTTTTCCGAGATTAACCTTCGAGATTAAAGATCATGGCTGCTCACCAAATGTTGGAAACTTCAAACGTGAACCATTGTCCGCTGATGAAGTTCACTTTGACATTCGAAAGATAAAGTCAAAAAGACATATGAATTCAATTGATAACGTTGTGGAAATGTGTCGCGTATGGACCTGAATTCCAATGAAGCCCAATACACCTGCCGCGGTAGATGAACTGCCGAACCTGAAGTACCAAAGCCGTAAGAAGAGCGGGATGATGAAGACAGAAAGAATGATGCTCGATGGAAAGGCCATCAACATCATTACTAGCTGTGTCGATATAAGCGCATGTGCCAGATTATCAACCTCGAACACAAAGAAAGGAGATGCTGGAAGCCATCCTTGAATATCTTGAAGGTGACGCGTAGACAAAGAATAACAAATTATATACCTGCATCCGTAAGTTTGACTCCTTCAAAAGGATCCCAAAGAGTCTCTACTAAGCCATGACAGCATTCTATGAGGTAGTCAACTCTTGCTATTCCTTAGGAAAGAAGTATGAAAAGAAAGAAATAAACGTGAGATTTCTAAACGCACTAAAGCGCTTTATGGCATGTTAAAATACGCCATAAAGAGTCAAAAGATTTAAACAAACCGACTCTTAGAAACCTTTATGCCTAGTCTTTTCGCTTATGAGCTTGAGATCCAACAAGCTCAAGAATTGGAAAAGA
>JACONP010000234.1:0-21789 GCA_016624345.1 Platycodon grandiflorus
AATAGTTCGCAACCCATACTGTAGTCGCAGACTCGCAGTCGCCGACCAAGGAAGGAAACAGAGAGAGAGGAGGATGTGGAGGTCAAGACTACTAGCAGCAAAAAGAGCTTGTGAGCTCAGCAGACTCGCCGGCGCCGGAACGAGGTAGATCAAAATTGCATTCAGTCTCAAAAACCACGAATTCACCCGAGGTACAGCACCCATTTCATTCACATTTCCTCACTCCCAAATACCCTTCCACCTAAACCCTAGATTTTCTCTAACACGATTCCACCGACCCTATTCCCCGATTTTACCCCTGAACAGTCTCCACACACCGACCCCGTAGTCAGCGAAGAAGCAGAGGCTTCCTCCGCTGACAACGACGGTGTGTTTGATGAAAACAATAGCAGCTTTAACATATCTGAGGAATTGCAACAAGAGCTTGCTTCTCCTTCTCCCTTGCAATTGACAATGGATGATGGTGATGAGAATGGTGTTGTTGAGAATGATGAATCAGTGGTAGTAGAAAAAGATGAAATTCAAGAGTTAGATCTGGAGAAATTAGAGAGTGTGCGGTCTTTGCTTCTAAGTAGTGGTGGTAGTATTTCTGGTGAGTCAATAGAGTCTCGACTCGACGACATGGATTTGATTCTAAATGAGGAGTTCGTGTTAAAGGTATTGGAAACCCCTCTTATTACCAAGGAGAATTTTGTTTTGTTCTCCAAATGGGCTGCCTCTCCCAAGAATCCAAATGGGTTCTCTTTTTCCACTACGACGTCTCTTGATGCCCTTGTTCATGCTATTTGTTGTTCTGGCGAGCTTACTAGGAATTCGATGTTTGGGTTGTGGGATATTGTTAAGGAAGTCGGAGAAAAGGAAAATGGTGTGGTGACTACCGAGATTCTCAACCAATTGATATCTTGTTTTTTGAGATTGGGTAAAGGTTTTGCTGGGTATGCGGTGTTTAGTCACTTTGAGAAATTTTTATGCGTTCCAGATGCGGATTCCTATTACTATACTCTTAAAGCTCTTTGTAGGCGCTCAATCCTTGACCTTGTTGGACTCGTTTGCAATAAGATGCTCAATGATGGAAAACTTCGGAACAGCCAGATAGAATTGGAAACATGATTTGTTTTCTGAGCAAAAACATAAGGTCAAAGAGGCTCATTCTGTTTATTTATCAGCGAAGGCAAAGGGAAATATCCCTCCCAGTCTTCTGTTAATGTTCTGATCAGCTCGCTTTGTGACCAGGGAGAAGAAGATGATAAATATGTTTATTTGGCTTTGGAGATGTTGGAAGATTTCTCTGCTGGTGAAAAGCGAAAATATGCAATCAAGCCGTTTACTAGTGTCATTCAGGGCTTGTGTAGAATCAAGGATGTTGAAGGGGCAAAAGTTTTGCTGTTTAAAATGATTGATGCTGGTCCTCCTCCTGGAAATGCAGTCTTCAATTTGATTATCCACAGCCTCTCCAAGGCTGGGGATCTGGAAGAAGCAAAGAAGATAATGAAAGTGATGGAAAGTAGGGGCCTGAAACCTGATGTGTACACTTACAGTGTGATTATGAGTGGTTATGCTAAGGGTGGTGAGATGGAGGAGGCTGCTAAAGTCCTGGCTGAGGCTAAGAAGAACCACAGTAAGCTTACCCCTGTGATATATCATACGATCATTAGGGGTACTGCAAGATTGAACAATTTGACAAGGCCGTGAAATTGTTGGCTGACATGAAAAATTATGGGGTCAAGCCTACTACTGATGAGTATAATAAGCTGATCCAATCTCTGTGCTTGAAGGCTGCAGATTGGAAAACTGCGGAAAGCTAGTGAAGGAGATGAAAAAGAATGGTTTGCATCTGAATGGAAGCACAGAAGGACTTGTTAGAGCTGTTAAGGAGTTGGAAGAAGAGGGGTGAAGGCAAAAGAAGATGATATTGAAGTATAAGCTGTAATCAGCATATTGCAGTAGTTGTTTGTAACATGAAGATTTTGGAGTCATGTCTCTATATCCTTTATGGCCTGTTCTTGTTATTCCTTTTTCGGCATTTGTGCGTTGCAGGTATAGTCTTTTAGTCCTGCATCGTGCTTTTAGTTGCAATTCTCAGAACTTTTAGGGAACAATTTTTGCTGCTCAGACCTATTTAAGGTTGAACTCTTTGGTGTCACGTTAACTTATTTGGTTCAAATTAATGAATGAATATGAAAGCTGGCTTAAATAAGTTGTTAGAATGTCAGGGTGTGTACCTTATGCCAGCACTGTTCTCTTGCAATTGAACATTCATATTAGTTGCTCTTACTTGTTATGATAAAGTATTTGGTCACTCCTTTCCTCGATTCACGCCAACATCTGAAATTCTTAGCATTATCCAGTCCAATATTTAAGGTTTAACTGTCCATTCCTTTATCTTTTACATGTTGTTTGTATGCTTGTTCCATTTATCTGCTTAGAATCATGGTTTTATTTATTATTTTTGAGACCACATTAAGGAAACCATCTTTATGTTTTCTTTTATCTTTTGCTTGAGACTTTTGTAAATTTTTGGTCATCTATGTGTGATTAATAGGTTAAAGGCTGCTGTTTTCTAGTGTGATGTGTGAGCTGTGACATTTTTATTAATCTTGTTTGGTTTGAGATTTGGTCTGAGATAAGTCAAACTTTAAAGTTCTAAATTTTAATGTTATTTATTTTTGCCTAAAACAAATCTGGTATTAGTGCACCTTCTCATTTTATATTTTTCACATTAATTGACTATGCCATTGAAAATTTATTTTGCTACATTATGGGAAATACTTATATTTATAAATAAACTATCTGAACCCGGGTTGATCTACATCTAAAAGAACTTTTCAGAAAATGCAATTCGTAGCCCGACAATATATATTAAAGTGCCTAATGGCTTTTAATAATTTTGGTCGTGAGAACAACTAAAGAAAAAAGGTGAATATACATACTTTACATAAGTTTGTATTAGATTTGTAGAGTATAGTATAAATCTGTTCTCATGTTTAATTTAAACTATCTGCATTTCTTTGTAACTAACTACTGTTTGAAGAAGCTTGGAATGTATGTTTATTAATTTCAAATTCTTAATACAACCCACTTAGACATCATTTTGTTCTACTCACATGATTGTTTAATAGATGGCTTCAAGTTCTCAAAATATGCTTAATGCTGGTGAAAATTCAAAATATGTTGTGGTTACCGAGGACATAGGGGTTTTGATAAGAGAAATACTGTTGGGGGCAAAGAAAAAGTTAAGGAAGAGAAGAAAAAAGAGGACAGCATCTGTAGCAGTTCCGGCGCACTGTTGGGGTTATTGAGGAATAAAACCCTTATGCAGAAAAGAAAAGGAAGAAAACATCAGAAGCCTGGGAGGCGTTTACAGAGGTTTCATTTGCTGATGGGACTTTGAAGGCACAATGTATAAACTGCAAGAAATGTCTGAAATACAAGGAAGGGGGTGCTACGACTCACCTTAATAAGCAAAAGAATGAGACCTGTCCGTCGAAAAATTGGTGGCTAAAATTGATCAGTATTTTGAATGTGGAAACAAGTAAAGGAGGTGAAGGGAGTGTTACTAATTTCAAGTACGACCATGCAAAGGTTAGAGAAGCTGCTGCTCTCATGATTATGGTTCATGAATATCCTTTTAGGATGATGGAGCATGAGTTCTTTTGTCGTTTCTTAAAGACTATCTCACCACACTACCAAAAGATCGCGTACAATGGCGAAGAATGACTACTTGGTAACTTATGAGATTGAGAAGAAGAGATCCAAAAATTACTTGAAGAATGTGAACAAGATATGCATAACTTCTGATGTTTGGAAATCTGGACAGCAAATTGGATACATGTGTATCACTTCATTGATTTAGATTGGAAGCTTCAAAAGGATTTTAAGCTTTTGTGATGTGCCACCTCCACATACCGGCATTATAATAACTTCAAGTGCTTAATGGATTGGGGTATTGAGAACAAAGTGTCAACAGTCACCTTTGATAATGCAAGTAATAATGATGCAGCCATAAAGTACTTGAGAAGAGATTTTGAGTTGAATAGGATCCTTAACCTTGGAGGGAAGATTTTTCATGTGTGTTGTTGCGCTCATGACATCAATCTTATGGTTCAAGATGGTCTTTCTGACATTTGCAATGTAATTGAAAATGTTCATGAGAGCGAAGTTCTTAAAAGCTACAGAATCTCAAATTATAAACTTTGCTGGGATTGTAAATAACTTGCACTTGCCTTCAAGGAAGCTCATTTTGGATTGCCCGATGGAATTCGACACATGCTATGCTAAAAGCTGCCATCCAGTTTAAAGGCGTGTTTCAAGAATAAAATCTTAGTTATTGTTGGCTGCCAAGTGAAGATGATTGGACAAAAGTTGAAGAGGTCTGCAATTTTTTAGAGGTTTTCCAGCAAGTAACTGATACCATTTCAGGAAGTAAGTTTCCAACTTCAAATCTGTTTCTTCCCGAGGTTTGGAAGATTAAAGAAGTCTTGGATGCGAAAGCAGCGGACAAAAGTGTTTACATATCCTCAATGGCTCAGATAATAAATGAAAATTTTGATAACTACTGGGGTGAATGCAATCTCTTAATGGCTATAGCTTCTGTTTGGATCCAAGGAACAAAATGATGTTAATTGAGTTTGCATTCCTAGGATTTACCCCAAAAGTGAAGTTCAAAGCAACATTCAATTAGTGAGAAAATCTTAATATGAACTTTTGACGACTATGTTGCTGATTATGCTTCAACAAGCTAGGAGGAAATGACACAAGCACAAACAAGTAGTATAGGAGGTACATTAACTGCTAGTGGTGACTGGTGAGGGAACTTCAAAGCATAAAAAGAGAGGGAGGTCTGAGTTTGAACAGTTTGTTATTAGAACAAGGGGTTTTATTTGTGAGGATAAGCTGGAAGGGGGAGGGTTCAGACTACCAATTTGAGGCCATTGAGTGGCGGAAGGTGAACTACCTTAAATTTCATATATTATCCAAGATGGCCGTTGATATACTATCAATCCCTATGATCACCACAGTTGCTTCTGAGGCTGCCTTTAGCACGGAAGGGAGAGTTATAGATGCATATCGGTGCCGTTATCCACAAAGACAGTAGAGGCGTTAGTTTGTGGAGGGATCGGATAAAAGCTGTTTATGGAGTCAAGGAAGTTTACACTGTAATCTCTTTAATTGTCTTATTTGCCATTAACATCAATGTAATAATTTACCCTTTTTTGGCTGAATTTTGTTTATTTTGTAGAAAACAACTGGTGGCTTGAAGGAGATTGACTTACCTCTATGATGATTAATCAAGAAGGTGACATTCCCTAATTATTTTGCTATTTTCTTTTGGTTATTGGTGATCTTGTTACTAACAATTTATTTTAATGTTTTCTGCATAAAGTAGCATCAAAAGGATTTTAATATTCAGTGCTAACAGTTTAGAAGTCTCCTAAGGTAGCATTGAGGTTATAGCTTTTATATACTCAAATTAACAAACTGATGTAGTTCCATGTTTTCCCCTCCCCACTCTCTTCCCGTGTTTACCCTCGAATCTCTAATATCCCTCGTATGCATGCGTGAAGAATTCGAACATTATTCTTGTGAAAAGTGAGTATTGGGAGGATATGCTTGATCATTTGGTCTTATAAAGTTACAATAATACAACATTATCAGATTTGATACATATTTGTTTTTCCTCTGATTATTTCCAGCCTTGGGGTTGGGGGTTTCTTTGTTTTCCTAATAATTTTTATTTGTTTGTCCTAGATTATGCTAAAACAGGAGGTTAGAGCTTCCTGTTTGGAGACTGATTTTGCAAATATTTTTTGGATGAGGGTAACCATAGATTGGAATTGAAAGGGGGCATATATACTTGGATGAACAGCTCTGAAGCCTTAGATTATGCAAATATATATTTTTTTGTTTGTCTTAGGTCATGCAAATATTTTTTGCTCAAGATGTTGAAGACTATAGACTTGCTGGTAGCAGAGCCTTCTTTTGTTTTGTTTTGTTTTGTTATTTTTTTGTTGTTTTTTTTTTTTTTTTGGTTAAAATTGCTCCAAATGTCCTTCCAGCAACTTGTAGAATGCCTATCATCATCTTTTGGGTCCCTTGTAAAATATATGAAATTAGCTACTAATATTAATTGTGTAAAGTTAGAATTCCAAACCAAGTAGTGATCTTTTGGAAAACTGTAAGGGTATGTTTATATTAGGCTTAATTCTCAATTTCATAACTGTACTATTGCAAAAGGTTTGTTAAGCTTAACCTACAATTTTTTTTCACATTTTAATCTCTATACTTTATCAAAAGTGTTAATTTGATCACCCAAAGTGAATGCTGTTAATTATATTGGATAAAAGTTTTGAAAAGACCAAAATAACTCTTGGCTTTGGCACATGCTGTGCACATGGACACTAGATTTGTTTTTATCAACAAAAAAATTGAAAAGGTCTCTCTTCCCAAACCCCCAGTGTGGGCAAGTCATCTCTTTCGAGTTCCTTCTCCAGAGCTGGCGAGGCCCTCACCCGTGCCTCCCTTGCGCCGCCACCAACCCCAAATTGAAAATGAAACTAACCCGCAGCACGCTCATCATGCTTCGTCCCAATTTCTACTACTCAACTACACTCCAACAACAACAATCACAACAAAGAAACCTTAATCCCGAAATTGAACCCGCTTCAAGCTTTGAAGAATTGATTAATATGCCTAAATTGAGCTTGAAGACTTGGCGGACACTTGGCGGATCTGCCATTTACATGTCCTCTTGGCGGATCTGCCATTTACATGTTCTCAGACAGATTTAACCATTCAACAAAAAAGGAGCACCTAAATTTCCTTAAAATTACTTTGGCAACACCCATTTCAGCATTAAGCTCCATGCTTATGAACGAACTTGATTTTGCAGAGAAATTTGAGAGGAGTCTCTGAGACCCCACTGCTCTTGGTTTCACAAAAAGCAAATCCCCAACTTACTTACTTGAGTGGTGAAAAAAAATTGAGAATTAAGAATTAAGAAGAAGAATTAAAAAAATTGTAGAGTGAAAAAAAATTGAACCTTTTGCAAAAATAGAAAAAAATTGAGAATTAAGAATTAAAAAAATTGAGAATGAAGAATCAAAAAAATTGAAAAAGCAAATCCTCAATTTTTTTTTTAAAAAAATTTGTAGAGTGAGTTTATCGAACTTTTTGCGATAGTAGAGCGATGAAATTGAGAATTAAGTCTTTATATTATATAGTTTAACTTTTAGTTGCTTAAGTGGTGATCTTGTTCATGTATTGTGCTTCAAGGGGTATTGATTTGTACTGATGTTTATTGTAGAAAGTAACATAAGGTATTGGTCAAGTGTTCCTCCTTGATAGCCTTGTGGAGATCTAGTCACTTTTTATTTGTTTGTCTTGATAGCTACATTTTTTAATGTTGTAACAATTTCTGTGAAAATATACATTTTTTTAAAGAAGTTAAAGAGTCATACTTTGATAAATACATACTCCTTGAGATAAAGAAAAAAATGGGAGATGCTAAATATCGCACCCATTGAATGTGTAATTACTATAAACCCCTTCATCCTATTTAAAAGAAAAAAAAACTAACCTTATATCATTTCCCTAATCTTCCTCTCTCTTTCACTTCAAATTGAGCTGTTAGAAGTGTACCAATTATGATTAGGGGTGTAAATTCAAACCGCCGAACCGCAAAACGGAATGGAACGGAACTAAACCGAGCGGTTTGGTTCAGTTTTAGACTAGGGTAGTTCGGTCACGGTTTGAAAATTTTATAAACCGGTCGATTCGGTTCGGTTTGTGGTTCTAAGGGTCAAATCGAACCAAACCCCAAACCGTTTTATATATATATATATATATATATATATATATTATTCTTGTTATTAATAGTAATTTGATTTGTCTTAATTTGAAATGAGATCTAAAAAATTCTAAGAGTAAAAATGGTAATCTCATGCCTTGGTCTCTCAACTCTCTCTTTTTCTTTCACCTCAACGCAATGCCGTGCTTCACCATTAGTCCGTCATTGTTCCTCTCACCTCACCGGCGCTTTCTCCATTTTACCTCTCTGACATTCTTTCTCACACCTCATAGAACCAAAATTTTCTCTTAACCATCGTAAGATCTCTCGACCTTAATGAAATTAGTCTCAAAATTTTTCTTCTTTTTCTATATTTGAAAATTGACCTTATCTTTTTCTTCTTCAATATCTCTTCAATTCAGTGACTTTGGAAAAAATAATTAATCAAAAAATAAATTTCTTGAAACCATAAAACCAAATCAAACCAAACCAAACCGAATGGTTCGGTTCGATTCAGTTTGAAAAAGATGAAATCGGTAGGATTCGGTTCCATTCGTGATTTTGGAATAATCCGAACTATTTACACCCTTAGTTATGATCATTATAATGGCACCGTCCACTTGATCTCAAAATTAACTACTGATCTCGATCATACAATATTCAGTGATGATTATAAAGCCACCATATATTTCCTTTCAAATTGAAACTCTATGAGATTAGGTCTGCCCTATTCAAAATAGTCGAGCACCATCTTGAATAAAGTCAGACCGGCCCTATTCAAAATAGCTGGGCGACCATCTTTTATTATTATTATTTGTTAGTCTTTGCATGATTTACTTAAACCCATTATAACTTATTTGGAATCATAAGCCTTAGTCACTGACTTAACTCCTTAAGTCATTCCTTGCCTTGCGTCAGTTGACTGATGATGACTTAAAATTTTCAAGGCAGTTCACTAATACTTGGTGTAAGATAGTAGACTGATAATATCTTTGACTTATACCCAAAGTCAGTCACTAATCTTAGTGGAAGCTTCCTTGATAAGCTTTCTCGGCTATTTTTTGAAAATGTGTTAGTACTTTACTTTGTCTATTTCCTTAACAAAACAAACATGTTTTTTACTTTGTGTTTACTAATACTTTTTGTTTTGAGCTTTACTGCCTATTTTAGAAAGACAAAGACAATCCATGCATTTAAGAGAGTTCTTCAATGTTTGATTCAGTCTGCAGACATTTATTGCAAGTCAAACGAAAAACTTCCAACAGCCAAACGCTCGTCTTTGCCTATTTCATAGAAGCCCCACGAAGAACTCAATGAAGCATTCAAGCATTTAGAGCAAATTCAAACACTTCAAGAATTCTTGTGCCTTAGCATTTAAGAGCAATTTACTTAAAGTCTTTACTGCTTATTATTTTCTCTTAGTTTTTATTATTTTCTCTCAGTTTTTTGCTTTTATTGTTCAATCATTGTAAAGGTATCCCTCCCAACTACTTAGTTTTTGAGGGATCATTGATTGTAACATACGAGATTGACTTTTTCTTGTTGAACATTCATTCTCTATATTCACAGGTCTTGTTGTACACTAATACATTAGTGATCACATATGATTATTAATAATATTAGTGCACTTCAAAATCCAAGTCTGACTAACTTAGCAGTGGACGTAGCAGTCATACTGTAAACCATTTTACATCTTGTGTTCATTTATTTATTATTTTCTTATATCCTTTGACCAACTGGCTAAATCTTTAAGTATAATCAACTTGCATAAAACTTTAATTAGTCAAGAGTAAACATCAATCAGTTTTTATTTTGTTCATCCATCAGCTGACTTACTCTGAAATGATCAGTTGATTGAATTTTATAGCCTAATTTTTGCTGATAATTTTTACAAGTTTTAAAAGAAGTTTTTAATATACTTAAAAGTATTTTATAAGGTTATTCACCCCATATCTAGCCTTATCAGTTGCCAAGTGGACCTACATTATTCTTAATTGCTTAATTAATATTTCTTATCATTATTAATTAGTTACTAATATTTGATTAATTAGAATTAATTATGAAGTTTTAGTTAAATTAATTGATAATATTTAGTTAGATTAATTGTTAGCTTTTACTCTATTTAAATTTAATTTTGGTATGTAAATTTTAATTATATATAACATTTAACATTTAAAAGAAATAATATAACATTTAAAACAAATAATATAGCATTTAAAACAAATAATATAGCATTTAACATTTAAAACAAATAATATAACATTTAAAACAACCCGGTCGGCCATATTTATTAGGGTCAGGCCGGCTCTCCCATTTTCCAGTTCAAAATTTTTGGTGTTTTTACAAAAAAATTTAAAAAAATGAAACAACCAATTTGAAAAAAAAAATCATAAAAATAATTTATCCGAACTGTAAAAATGAATGTAATGAAGGTAGTGTGATACTTATAGTAAGTGTTATGACCTAGATTCTTAGGGTTTTGATGTTGCAAAACCAATTAGAATGATTTTCCATAAAAAACAGTTTAATAGACTTAATGTAAAAGAGTTATTGTCAAGAAACATAAACCAAGAAGAAGAATCGATATGTTGTACATAACATCTAGGGATTATTATAAAATGACCAAACGTCTTATCGGTTAGGAACGATTTAACCCCGTACTCGATATCCCAAAATGACCATTGTACTAACAATTTGAGTCCAATATGGTCCCTACAGTTAACTTTTCATCCAATTTTTAATGGAGCGATTAATTTGATTAACAGAGCTAATTTTGAGGGTATTTTTGTCCTTTCCTTCCAATACCATCTGAGGCTCATGACATCTTGGCCCCATTTTTAGGGCTAATTTTTGAAATTTTGTTGGGGGAGGGGTATGTGGCTGCGGCGATTGAGACGGCGAAGCTTGGGGAGATGATGATCGTGAGGCTCGTTGGAGATTGAACAGCGAGGAGAGAGAGAAAGGCGTGGGAATGGAGACCGCCAGAGTAGGCTAGCTGGCTATGTGATAAGTAGTCGGAGCAGAGACAAAGCGAGGAAGAATGGAAGGCACTGGTGGAGGCGGTGGAATTTGAGGAAAAGGGGAGAGAGAGAGAGATCGGAGATGGGGATTTCTAGTTTGGGTCTTAGTGCGGACTTGATCTTGACTTGTATTCGAGGTTTGGGCACGAAGTTTGGTTCGGATTGGATGCGGGTTTAGAAACAATACAGCCTAAAGCTTTTCTGATCAATTAGGTCTTCGTTTTCATCTTTTGCATCACTCGATATAGCGCCAAGCCATTGGCAATTCTATTCTTTGTCGTAGCAGAAGAAAAGCGGAAATGCTCATACCTCAAATTTGGGCATTGGAGAGAAAGATGGAAATACCAGTACTTACTCCCTATTTATCGAGTTTTGGTGTAGTTGGCCGTCTTGGTGGAGTATCGAAGATTTTTGGCGAGATTTGAGTTAGCTACGGTTAGATCCACAATTTAGGGAAAAACTTCTTTGTTAGGAAGCGGAGGAAAGGCCATGGGAGCGGCTCTCCCAATGGGAATAGCCTTCCATTTTCAAATGCTCGAAATGGTGTTCTTGGTTCGAATTGGGGCAGTTTACGGTCCTCGAGTCAAACCGGCAAGTAATCTACAAGAGCTCGCCAATGGAAGGAAAGGACAAAAATACCCTCAAAAATTAGCTCGTTAATTAAATTAAGCGCTCCGTTAAAAATTGGATGAAAAGTTAGCGGTAGGGACCATATTGGACTCAAATTGTTAGTCAATGGTCAATTTTGGGATATTGGGAGTCAGGGGTTAAATCGGTTCCTAGCGATAATCTGTTGGTCATTTTATAATAATCCCTAACATCTAAGATATGTTGGACAACTTAATTGTTTTGATAAAATAGTTAAGATGTCATAGCAAGGACTGTATCACTGACATGACACGTACTAAACTCTCATTGAAAGAAAACTTACTGAGACAAACCTTAAAAGGATATTTCAAACTCTAAAAGAATATTCATTGCAAGTTGGCAGCAAGTTGTATGCCACATAGACTGCACATTAATTGTAAATGACTCATCTAGCCGTTGTATAACGACTAGAATGCAACAGAAACTTTCCAATCATTGTCTATATAAAGAAAAGTTATCCACGGCACAAAAGGAGAGAATGATTTAGGATGGTATAGCTTACATAAAGATATGTCAGAGAAGGATACAGAGACAAGAGAGAGAAACTCTACAGCACTTAACATCTAAGTACTAGTCTGTGAAGAATAGCCTGAGATATTTGATATCCAAGCTATACAACAAGCATCAAATCTCACTACTATCAACAATCACTTACAAACTGTCAGATTAAGCAAACACAGCAGCTCAACTGTTTTTGACAACAGTTGCACAACAAGCAGTAGTTACACTGTCACATAGAGCCTATAACAGGAGCTTCATACGACTGCTTAAAGTCATTGTATTAGGAAGAAACCCCCTTGTGTATTGTGTTGAAAACCTAGTTGGAGAGCCAACTAGTTGAGAAGGAATTGAGATCTTTCCTTCGACTCTCAATAATTTGTGTAATTAAGAGAGTTATGATGGATTATTGCCTCATAGAGCTAGAGGGTTGTGAGGAGTGGATATAGGATAGTTAGATCCAAACCACTGTAAATCATTGTGTCATTATTTCTATTCTTTAACTCTTTACATTTCTGCATTTTATTTCCAGCTTTATGTATGAACTAAACTGTTTACATTCTACTATTTTATCGATTATCAAATTGCGCTTATATTGTTTATAATCATCAAGGAATTACACACACATAAGATAAGATCATAACTTAGACATGTCAATGGATCGGATATGCATCAAATATAGGTATATCTGAATCCGATCCAAAATCTTATTTTGTCAATTCGATCTGACCCGATAATTCGACGAATCATATGTATGTCAAACCATATCCGAATCCGTTACTAGTTGATATATCTTAAAAATATCAGATACGATTCAAAATTCTCGTTAATGAAATTTTATGAATAAAATAAACTAAAAATTATATCACTACCAACATATATTCATGATTAGTATATATACTATGCATGTGTATAATAATAAATACGTTATTTTCGGATCGAATCGGGTTCTTAACGGATCGAATATAGGTAAATCCATATCTGATCTTCTCAGTAAACAAATTATCTGATTCAGATTGAATTCATGTTATTGGACCATTATACAAATTCATATCTGAAATTTTTCATCGGATTCGGGCCAAAATTCGATCCATCGACAGGCCTATCATAACTTTTCTTAAGATCACTACTTAAATCATTTCCAATGTGCATAACTCTGCTTTACATTCTTAGCTGTTTGACCCAATCTTAACTATTCTCACCTTTTTATCAAACAACTGTTCTTATTTTCAGAGTTAATCTATCTGAGTGATCTGTATAGAGTGTGTATCAACATTTTAATTATTCCAACAGTTAAGATCCAGGATTAACTATTTTACATCAATAGGTTTGATCATTACAATAGGAAACTGCTTTCTTTCAATATATTCAAAGGCAATATAGTATCAAACTCACTAAGTCATACAATCTACAACACTTGTACATAATTCTTCAGAAAGTGTGAATCTGTCAATTGGTATCAAAACAATCTTGATACTGGATTAATTTATAAAGCCTGTAACAGTTTTAGAGAGTGATCTTTCAATTGGTATTAGAGCAGGTTTCTAAGAATTTGAGTATCTCCAAGCCTAAACAACTTGAGAAAAAGATCCGCACTCAGTTACATGGCCCAATTTTTATTAAAAAATCAAATAGCTTCTAGTCTTGATGAAATTGAGAATATCTCTTCAAAAATTAAAACTTTTGTGTCCAATACTAATGTCTGGAACTGGATTGAGTTAAAAATGCATAAAGGGCAGAAAATATACAGCGAGATTACTACACATAATTATACAAGAAGAGAGGAAATAAAGAAAGAACATATATGCATCACTAGCAAATCAGAAAAAGATATAATCTGCTTCATGGCAAGGAGTGACACAGATGACTCAAATGATGAACTAGAAGAACTAGCAGCAACTGAGGAACTAAACCAGGTTAATACGTTCAAAAACTTAAACTCTGAAGGTTTAATAAGATTAGTATGTGTCATCTACACACTCAGAAAAAGAAACTCGAAAATAGTTTAAAACAATAGGGGATAACATTAAATTAGTAAAAGAGTTATTTAAAAATGAGAGAATCTAACAGATAAGAATAACTCTTCAATAAAACCTAAACAAGTAAAAGATTACAATATAAGGTTATGAAATATGAAGATGAAATAATAAAGTTGGCTGTTGATCTGTAAATTAGTACTTCCGAAAATGATCTTTTAAAACAACAGTTTAATGAAATGAACTCACAAATTGACAAAATCAAAAATGACAATAAAAATATAAAAGAAAAACTTAAAAAATGGGGTAAAGATATAAAGATTTCAAAATCATTAACCAAGATGTGTCCAAACAAAGCTGATCCTGAAAACAAAGTCACTAAAAATGTTAAATAATTACAAAGTAGAACAACTAAGATTGAAAAAGAGCATATTGATAGAAATAAATGGACTAACTGCAGGCCAAATTACAACATTGGTTGTTTCAACAAATTCCAGCATCAAAATCATAAATATCATAGAAAATCAAGATATTACAACATCTATGATTACATAATCATCAGTGAAAATCAAGAGTTTTTTTTAAAATACAATGAATAATTTAAGCTCCACGAAATTCAAATTGTACTTCCAATTCTAATTCCAAGCTATGACATTGGGGTTCCCAAACAGACCCTGACTTGGAATTAGATTGGAAGCACAAATTGAATTCCGTGGAGCTCAAATTGTTCATCCAATTCTAATTCAAAAGCATGACATTGAGTAGCCAAACATAGCCTCAAAAGAAAAAATATGGGCTAAATGTTGCTTACCGGTTTTGGAAGGTGGTATTGGCATTCGTTCTTTGAAGGATATTTCTAGAGCTTATTCTGCTCAATCTTGGTGGCGTCTTAGCACTCAAGATTCTTTATGGGCAATTTTTATGAAAGCAAAATATTGCTGGCGTTCTCACCCTTGCCTTGTTAATATTGGCGGCTCTATCTCTTGGATACGAATGCTTGAGGTTAGGCCTATAGTGGAACAAAATCTTATTTGGTTAGTGGGAAGAGGATCCAGCTCTCCTTGGTTTGATTCTTTGGCTAGCGAGATGGCTTGCTCACGAAACCACAATGTGATCTTATGTCCATTCGGGATTTATTTGATAATTCTTCCAATCTGCTCCATTTGCTGCTGCGGTCCTTCACGAAGGCGATGTTGCTGCATTCATTCGGCTTGGTTTATATTTACGATTCTCACGGACACACCTTCTTTGGACGCTACTTCAACCGGAAAATTCACGGTCTCTTGGCTGGCGGCGGCTCGGTGACCGCGCCCCGACTTCTCGGCGAAATATACATGGCATCGATGTATCCCTAAGCAAATAAGTATTTTTCTATGGCGTCTCTTACTGGCACCATCTTCCTTTAGATGAAGGCCTTCGTCGTAAGGGTATTCATCTTGCCTCAAGATGTCATTGTTGCTCTTGGGTTTCTCGAAACATTTTTACATGTCTTCCTTTCTACAACAACGCTTGGAGGTTTGGCAATTTTGACATGCAATATGGCATCATTTTGATCTGTTTCTATATCTCAAGCTTGTTTTGCACGGTGGTGGCATTGAAAGCTACTTCTAATATTATTATTATTCGGCTCTTATTCTTTGGCATATACGGAAGAATAGGAACCGTTGGCTTTCGACGGTCATGGATTCTCAGCGATCATCTCATTCGAGATATTAGTCAACATTTGGCTCAAATTAACTTTACTTTGGGTGCAGCGCTCACGAAAGCTAGAAGATCTTCTGTCTTGTGAGATGGATTAAACCTCCTTTCTCTTTCTTAAAGCTCAACATGGATGGCTTCAAAGGTAATCCACAGTATTGCAAGTGGAGGTGGTATTATTAGAGATTCTTACGGCGGTTAATCCATGCTTTTCGCGTCCTTTTATGGCACTTCTACGAATACAATGGCTGAAGCTAAAGCTCTTCTCCAAGGCATGATTTGGCTTGAGACTTTGGTCATCTCAATGCTATAATTGAAATGGATTCGAGGATTCTCTTTGATTGTGTCTCTCGAAGAATCTAAACCTCCACAGTCTTCTTTGGAGTATTATTCATCGCATTTTGCTATCAAGCGATCGGCTTCTTTCCAATTTAGTCATTGTTCTGAGGCGGGAATAGTGTTCTTTGATAAATTAGCCAACTTGGGATGTGAAGAGCAAGCGGACTTTATTTTTCATCCTTGAGAGATCTTCCTTACGTCATTCGAGTGCGGTTTTATTAGACATCGAGAGACTCCTTACATTCGGCATTAGTTTTTGATTCTTGATAGATTTTAGCTTATTTATATCTCTTTGTATTTCCTTTTAGGTCGGGCTCCTCTGTCCTCCCGTTTTATAAGGGCGGTGGTGGTCCCCTCAGTTTGTATGATTTCTTTTATATCAATAAAATCTAGCGGTGCGTCCATTTCTTTGAAAAAAAATATATAATGGAAACATCAAATCTTGGCCTCTTGATTACTTTGGGAAGCAAAAGGAATTATTCATCGTTGGGTTCCAAAGAACTACCAACCCACATAAATAGAATATGTTATCTCACCTCTATACATATATATATATATATATATATATATATATATATATATAGTTATAGTCGGTACTTGTAAGTATGCACGATGTACATGTTTTTGAAAGACAATTAGGGTTTGTCCTTTCTCTCACAAGGACTATATGTAGTAAATGCACAACACATGTGCTCACATGATCAGTAAAAAGCCAAATGGCACTTGGAAAATTACGGCTATAGATAAATAAGTGGCATGTACATATTTGAAAATACTTATTCCCTCCCAACGATTCAACTCCCTACAAGGAAAACCATAGCAAGTCTCACCCACCAAAATCAAACAAGAAGATTATTTCATTTGCAAAAGAAAATTTCTTAAAGACAAAAATGGAGAATGCTGGATATTAAGCCAAACCAGAATTCTTCTGGGTAAGTGAAGGAGAACAACTCAGAAATATCATCAAAGACGCTGGACTCTTGGATTTCATCAGTGAAAATCCTCCACTTTACTGAAAAAAAATTGAACTGAATGGAAGGCAAGTAACAATCACAGCAGAGGATGTTGCAATAGGGTACAACACTCCTACTCATTTGATTTAGTGTAATATATGGAGTAAAACCAATAATTATTCTAAAGAGTTTTATAGACTCACTGGTAGACCACTTGAACAAAGAGAATCTGAAATATCTAAAGAAAGTCTCTCACGACTATTGAGTATGCTAGCTGATGTAGTAATGAGAACTGTTGATTGTGCACATTCACGCTTTCATGAATTATCTATAAACCAATGGAAAATTGTATGTGCAATGTTGAAATGAAGATTTGGAAATTGGTCTGTTACTCTGTTACACACAGTAGTAATAGAAAATGACAAGATTAGTTGGTGATACTTTAATAGAAATCGCACAATCATGTTAGGTTCTCGAGTGGTCTTCTTTCATTAAAAAGGCTTGAGTTGACTTTGGGACAGTCAAGCTCAATATATGAATGTGTGTTTGAGAAGACCTTCTGGAAGAATAAAAAGGATAGAGCAAAAAGACCACTAGACGTCTTTTTAGAAGAATCAAAACGACAAAAAACATCTCAGGAACAATCATCTTCAATTCTTCCTATCAACCACTCTTAAGAACTCAAAAAGAATCCTTTTTTGTTCTCAAGCCTCTCTTTTACTCAAAAGTCTTTACCTCTTCTCCAAAGAACCCAATAGCCAAGAAGAGGGATATCAATTTTCGAAAGCAAATACACATCCCTAAAACTAAGCCTACTGATTCTACTCCAATATACATATCCTCAAGCTTTGAAAAATCTGAGGATGACCTGGAAACCTATAAAGATCCCATCTATGAATACTTAAATTTCTTGAAGACTGTAGGACTAAAACAACTAAGTCTAGAAGAAGAAAAAGTGTGTATTCAGCTTAAAAAACACCTAATGGAGTATGGATACTCTGAACAAGACGTGTATAAATCTGCTGCTGAAATGACATTTGAGTAGATGAAAGAGATTGTTGGAAGTTTTTCAACAGAATCAATGCATCCAAGGCAGTAAAAATGGTAAGAAAAAGAAGATCAAAGAATTCAAGGAAGTGGTGAAAAAGGACATAACCCTGAATTCATCGAGTTTTGGGATTTCTTCACAGAATTCAAAAAGAAAAATCATTGTAAAGAAGAAGAAGCCTCATACTTGGAATTGGGAGAAGCACTCCACAAGGAAGGATACCTAGATGATGATATGTATGACTTAATGTTGAAGCTATCAATAGGAGAAGTTGAGAAAAAATTGGAAGAGAAGAATGCAAAAGCTTAGGGGGAACAAAACATTAGAATCTCCCTGACTTTCTTCGCACAACAACAACAGGCTGCTACAATTGGTGAAGATGGAGTGATGATGAAAGTAATAAGAAGAAGCAGGAGAGACTTTGCACCTAGAATTGGTGAAAGCTCAAGAGCACAAAGGAAAGATGAAGGAGTACCAATAATTGGAACTCTCAGACCAATATCAGTACCTCCTACTCAAAAAGGCAAGGAGAAGAAGAATTATGAAGATGAAGAAAGTGATGACATAGATCTATAACTGAAAATTGGATGTTTATCAAAAATGTAAAAACTTAATTATTGGGTGAAACATCCATGATGTAATTTTTTTTGTATGTCTAAATTCTCCCTTTGCAGTCACTTTAAAAATGATTATTCTATTTTATATTTTATTGATGGCTTAAATACAAATTTCATCACTCTACATTTCCCAAAAATTCAAAAAGCTCACCTTACTTCTTTTTTTTACACTTTAATCACTCTAGTTGGACTTTTCCGATCAATAAGCTCATTGATTGAGTGAACTTATTGCTTCTCCTGACCAAGTAGAGTGATCAAAGTATGAAAAAAAGAAATACAGTAAGCTTAATGAATTTTGGGTGAAAGTAGAGTGGCCAAATTGATATTTAAGCCTTTATTGATTTATGATGGAAACACTTGGCATCATGATAGGGGAAACTTTATGAAAGCCCATAAAGACACATAACTCAAAAAAGGCATGTTTCTTGATATTGATTTCTTGAAAGCTGAAAAAGGTAACATAACAAGCTTCAAGTGAATCTCAAAGACAAGCATTAGCTTACAAGTGGAACTATGAATCAAACAGATGTTTAAAAATGACATAACTCTTATAAAATACTTTATGTAAATCTTTTGTAAACTTTTTGACTTAAACACATGGATTTCCTCATAAATAAAAAGTCAGTTATGAAAAGAGAATTATTTTAAAGGCTACTGATAAGAGGACTATGTTTTGCAAATCATCTAAAAGGAGGAAATTGTTAGGACCTAGATTCTTAGGGTTTTGATGTTGCGAAACCAAATTAGTAAGATTTCCTATAAAAACAGTTTATTAGGCTTAATGTACAAGAGTTATTGTCTAAGAAACATAAACAGCTAAGAATAATCTGATATGTTGTACATAACAACTAAGATATGTTGGACAACTTAACTGTTTTGATAAAACAGTTAAGATGTCATAGCAAGGACTATCTTAGTGACATGACATGTACTAAACTCTCATTGGAAGAAAACCTACTGATGAATGAGTATTTTACTCATTCAATTGGATGCTTTTCAATCTTATTCTATATGAATCCTCGGAATTTATGTTATTTAATTTGGATTTTTAGTGTTTAAGAGATTTCGAGGGGCTGTCAAGCAATTATGGAAGCGGGACATTTTGGAGCTGTTTTGGAACTTGAAGGGGTGAGAGTGAACAAAGGCCAAAGTTGATGAAAATTGTTCTACCGGCGTGCTTAAGCGCGCATCCTTCTTACTAGCATACTAGCGCTTCGTATTTTGAAGTTCCTCATGTCGTTCCAATGTGTTCCAATGTGGTGTCGAGGTCATTCCAAAGTCAGGGAGAGGAGTATATAGAAATTTGCTGTTCCGAAGAAAAGGGAGATCTTTTCTGGGAGATTTGAATTCTATATTTTATTTAAATTCCAGACTCTTTTATGAATCAAAGTTCAATTGAAGATCTGAGGGTTTGTAACTAAGGTCATCTTCTAGGAATTGGAGGTAACCTTGTATCAAACATCTTATGTAGTATAACTGTTTTATTCAGTCTTTGAATTCTTGTTCTCTACAAAGTTAATTTGTAATTGAATTTTATCAGTTGCTTCTACGTTCGTAATTCAACTGTTATTATTATCTGAGGTTTGAAATAGTGAATGATCAATATTCCTATTTTATAAATTGCCATTCTTTGTGAGATTGATTTTGAATGATACATGATCATTGTTGATTTTGAAATTAGGATTAATTCGTTCTTCTGTTCTTTATAAATTTTTAAGTGTTGTGTTAACGGATAAAGGAGACACAATAACTAGGAGTTAAAAACATTGCAAATCGTGATCAAAGCGTCCCAATCTTTACTTTAGAAGAATGAACCCTAGAATCAAACTGTGACTTTAGCAAGACATAAGATAGAGATACAAAGTGAACCTCAATCCCTAGGCTTTCCTAATTCTTGAATTCTCCCAGATTAGTGCACTTGTTACTTTGCTTTAATTCCTTGATTTGTTGTTATTTAGTTGTTAATTAAAAATCCAAATCATATCTCTTTTCATTAAATCATTTTCTTCAAATTAGTAGCTGAGTTTTCTAAATCAAAACACTTGTTCTTGTGTTTGACCCTTGTATTTTGCACAATTATACTACAATTGATTCATGCACTTGCGGGGTTAAATAATTCTTCCATCACCTACTGAGACAAATCCTCATATATTTCTTTAGCTGTATCCAGGTTGATGATCTGCTGATATGTGCTTATATCTATCTAACTTGTGATGATGTTGTAGGCTTTTCTATCCAGTGCATCATTGTTTCTTTCTTTATCATCCCATTCTTCTTCATGTTTGGGGATTTTAGGATCAGCAGTTGCATCAACAGCGGTTAGCACATTGGCCTTCATAGGAATCCTTGGACCTTCCATAACACATTTCCACAAACGTTTATCAATAGAGTTCATATGTCTTTTCACTTTGTCCTTCCAAATATCAAATTGAACTTCGTCCAATATTGGGATGTGATTCACATTTGAAGTTTCCAACATATGATGAGCAGCCATTGGATCTTTAATCTCTCAAGAGTTTTAATCTCGGAAAAGCAAGTTTTCAAATAGTCTAGCTATGATAGCAATTGTTAGTCCCAATAGGCTCAATTAGGCTAGAAGGGGGAGGGGGTTGAATAGCCTATGTCCAATTTTAAAATTTTTATAAAAATTACTTCACAAAGTAACAAAGGAGTTAGAAAATTGTTTGCAGCGGAATAAAATGAAGTATTGGACAAGTCAGAATGGTTGATCTTGTTTAGGCAAGATTAGCTGTTCTTCTGGAAATGATGGGAACTGAAAATGATCAAGTGAAAATTAAGACAAGTGCAGAAAATAAATGAACAAGATATTTGAAGTGGTTCACACTATGAATAAGTACTACGTCCACTACCAAAGTGGTCAACTTTAGATTTTGAAAATGTGCACTATGTTTTCCACTAGAATCAATTACAATGATCACTAATGGATCGTGTACAAAAATATGTTTGACCAAGTGTTTTGGTGAGAGTTATAATCTAGAAAGATTTAACTCTCGTGTGCCTTGAATGCTAAAGATTGCAATCAATGGAGAGCAATAAAGATTAGGAGTCTAAGGTCAGTGCTCTTCAAAGAATGATTGAAAGAATGTAGCTTGAAGCTCTTGAATGCACTTGGAGTTATGAGGCTTGAGGGTAGTTGAGATTTTGATTGTCAAGAGCTATCTTCAATACTTCATGAAGTCTTCAAT